>WEIU01022704.1:10704-23179 GCA_013389925.1 Aegithalos caudatus | reverse complement strand
CCCTCCCTGCCTCCCACTACCCTCTCCCCTCACCACCGTGGCTAGAGCCTCCACCCCGGACTGTGTACCCTATCCCGCCTCCACCCCGAAATTTCTACCAGTTTTGGCAGCCCTGTTTACTTTTAATGTTAATGTATGTTTACTTCATTAGGTTGTAAATTCTACCTCATGGTTCCCTCCCCTGTTATTCCGGAAGCAGGATACGGGGTAGGCTGCTGCCTCTGCACAACCTTATATCCTTCTTCGTCATCCCTACCCCTTGTTCCTATTTTAAGGGTGGGTTGTCGGCAGCAAACTGCACCACGCAGAGTAGCCCAGAACGTCTGCACTCTCTCTTGCTCCCCACGACCTCCCAGTTCCTATCCACTATTCCTGACCAGAAAGATCTTGCTGGCAAGGACCCCCAACCCAAAATCCTCGATCCTTTATACCTTTCATGAAATACCTTATCTTCTTTCCACTTCCCTCCAATCCCCATGGAATAGTTTTTACAAGTGTTTTATGTTTTTTCTCCTAACTTGAGTGTGTGTTCATATTGCAGATTCTACCATTTTCAGTTTTGGAAGTTATGCCTGTTGAGTCACAAGGGTAGATCCAATGGGAGCAGTTTTCAAACTGTCTCTCAAAAGCGCATGGTCCAGTAGCACTAGGCTACTGAAACAAGGCGAGCGCTGTTGGGTTTATGCTCTCCAAGGTTAGGCTTACCAAGGGTGACTGATAACCCTGTTAGGATAGTGCCTGGGAAAGTATGAACGGTTTTGGGGTTTTTTTTTTTGTTGTAGCCAATATTCCCTAACAAGGTAGTAGCAGAAGCTACAGGTATTGTTTTATTTTATTTTACAGCAAGGGCTAAAACCTAAACTGGGGGTGAAAGCCATAGGTGGGAAAAGCCAGTTGGGGGACAAAAGAAGAAGTGGCTGCTGAACTCAGATCCATAGGGGTGAGGATCTGAGCAGCCCCGGGTCAGGAAGAACCAGTGCTGGAGCCTAACCTGGGGGCTGCAGTGGTCTGGAAAGCTGGTTGGAAAATGTCAGGTGCTTTGGGCCAGTCACGTCAACAAGGCAAACCCCAAAACTTCTATGTGAGCTTAGTGCCAAGAGCCTAAAAGCCAGTAAGTTGGCTGTGGAAATGCACTCAGTGTGTCCCTAAACGCCCCATTGGCTCACAGTGCCGAGAGTCTATGTGCCAGTAGCTTGCGAGAAGTCCTCTGAGTGTCCTCTTTGAGCACCTAGCCCATGTTTAGTTTCATGAACAACTTCATTTTATTTTACTGGGGACTCTCACCAACTCTCCTGACACGTTTGCTGCATCTTAAGGACAATAACGCCCTGGTGGCTACTTATGGACAATTTATGGATGTTTGCATGCAAAGTGTCAGCACCCTAGATCAGTGACTTGAGTTTCATTATTCATTTTAAGATCTGCAATATGGACTCACCCCATTTATTCTTATGTTACAATTACATATGTCAGTTGTCTTAATCAATTCCTGTTGCATTTTGCTTCTTGTCAACTCTATTTGTTGTTTTCTTAATAATATAGTTTTGTTTTCTTTCCCATCCTAAGTATCAAGTCAATTTAGTCTATAACTAAAAGATCAAAAGAAAAAGCAAAAGATGTGCGGTGCAACTGAAAGCCAGCAAGCAAGACGTGAGCCCCAAAGTGTGGATAGCGTGTTGCAACCAGGATAAGATGGTTAAAGAAGTTACTCACTGCCAGCTACAAAGACAAAAACCAGACAGCACTCACCATCAAGTGCAACCATCAACTCAAATAAAATTATTCACAATATGTTAAAAAAGGACTTACTATATTCAATTTTAAAGCATAATCCTCTCTCAAAAACGTATTTATTCTTGCTGCCAAACTGTGTAACTTATTTCGTCTTAAACTGTTAATTGTCATGTTTAATCTCTGTGCTTTTTATCTGCATCTTTTTTTATTAACAGAAGAAGTGTGAGGTGTGGTGATTCGTTTTTCTTAAATGATTGTTCTCTTCATCCTCAAAAATATATATTTCATTACTAAGTTGTAGCCTTCCCCTCACGTTGTCATTTATTGTAACCCCTGCCCATCACCCCATCCCGGATGCCTTATTGGTTTGCTCTATCCCACCTATCCCATTGGTCCAAGCCTTGGATCTGCCCCCTGACTGGAACTCTCTTAGGGGGATTCATGAGAGGTTAAGCTCTCTCTGCCCACTCACCCTGCCCCTGCGAACACTCTCCCTCTCTGGCTTCTCCTCAGGCCTGCCTGCCTCATGCTCTCCTGTGGGAGCCATGCTTCCTGCCAGTGTGTGACCCCCAAATAAACCCATCTAACCAACACTCTCAGAAGCTGTGTCGTGTCTTGCCTGACAAGATCCTGCTCCCCAGATGCTCCAGTAAGGCTCTTGTACCTCCCTGAACCCAGAGGAACGTTGCCCTCAGCCCCTGTGGCCACTAGCCAGGCTGGAAAAGAGCAGGGGGGATGCAACAGTGTGACACTTTGGTTCTAGAAAAATTTCTGTGTTATATGGGCCTAGACTGAGAATACCAAAGGAACCTGAGAGTAACAAGTGTTGGCAACCCATCCATTTTTCTTTGGTGTCTGCATAGTTACCACTCTTAGACTTTTAAATGCATCTCTCCTGGAAGTGGACTAATCCATATCCATGTAATGATCTTAATTTTTTTCCAAACATGTTCCTTTTTCCTCTAAAAAAAAAACAAAACCTGTCAGATGGGCCTGCCTGGGAGAGCTGATGGGAAGATCCAAATTGGCCCAAATAAGGAAAATAACATTCAATTTCAGCAACCAACAGCATACTTCATTTAGGAAAAAGGAGGGAAAGAAAACCTTCCTTAATGCTCTATTTCTCAACATAAGTAACCTGAATTGCAACTGGCTCTGTTTGTTGCTTAGAAGTTCTTCAGTCTCAGTGTGACGATTACTTTGACAGAGCTTTGCTGTTGACTGCAGCAAGGCATTCAGAAATCAACTGCTACTTATCATTGCATTGCTGCAATGGAGATCTTACCTGTTTTTCATATACTATAGTAGTCTGAATTAATTCAGGAAATGTTCAGACCTCACTACACTGAATTGGCATCTAAAACACACAAAAATTTACATTTGACTTTTGGCTGTTCCTGAAAACACCCTGTTGTGGGAACACTTTTTATTTTGTTTGGTTCATTTGTGCACCTGTTGGTTTTTTTGTCATGATTCTTATATCATGCCTTAGGCACTGGATCCTTATGTTCATTACAACATTAGCATATGGCCCTAAAATCCATGAGATCATATGGAACACTTATGGAAAAGTATATCATATGCCCTCTGGATCAATTACTTTCCTACTGATGGCATCACAAGTTGAAGCTCTTACAGGCCAAAGTTTTATATAGCTTTACTAATCCATCCTGATGGATCAGTAATGTGCTTAGAACAGCATTAAAAAATCCATATGCAGAGAGAAAGGGGATACTCATAAATGCATCAAATATTCATGGCATGGGGATGGCATGCAATGAAATGGAAGATGTCCAGAAATAGATGGTGATGAGCAAGAATAAAATGTAGAAGTCACAGACAATATATAATCAGGTTTTTTAGTATCAACTACATTTAACCTCCACATAAGAACAGATGACAGCAGAGCAGAGTACAGATTTGGCTGATGTGTAAAGACAAAGTGATCAAGCCCATTAAAAAGTCATCTTCATTTTAATGGACTAGCAAAACCTCACAGTGCTTAAGGGTAAAAGAGCATGAAGGAAGGAGAAGCAGATATGGAAGTGAACATTGTCAATACATGTAAACTTGCGAAAGTACCACAGGTGACCTGGATGAGAAATGTGGGGTGGGAACAGCATTGGGCAGGGCCACACTGCCCTTGACACACTCTTTGCAGCCCTGGTGTCCCTGGGTGTGACTGTCCTGTTCCAGGTGTAACTGACACCTTCCCCTAAGAGCAGGCTTGGGCTGAGGCTGAGGTGCCCAGCACCATAGATATCCTGGAAGAGAAAGGTGTGGAGAAAGCAGTGTTGGGGCAGTGCCATACTCACCCTGGCATTTTTGGGGGCACCAGTGTCCCTGAAGCTCTAAATTTTGCAGGTCTTTGAACCTGAAGCAAAACCTAAAAGCACCTTTAGACTGAGATGCAAAGCACCATGGATGGCACAGATGAACACTGTGGAGTGAGGAAGGTTGGGCATGTCTTTTGCCACCCCAGTGTCCCTGGAGCTGCAGGATTTGTTTTTCTGATCCCTATAATCATCACAGACTGGGGCTGAGGCCCCCAGCCAGAAGGGATTAGATTTTTAAATATACAAATGGGTTTAATTCAAACTCAGT
Organism: Aegithalos caudatus; assembly: GCA_013389925.1. NCBI lineage: Eukaryota > Metazoa > Chordata > Aves > Passeriformes > Aegithalidae > Aegithalos > Aegithalos caudatus. The sequence goes on along the minus strand of WEIU01022704.1, from coordinate 18,841 downwards.
TTGTATTATTTTTACAACATATATTAACGTTCTTTTGTTTGTTGTCTTTTTATAACTAAACCCTGATATTGCCATAGTATCTTCACTGAGAACAGAGCTTCCCATGTTGTGTTCATAGTATTATACAGGACATTTTCATTAACTGTATTCTCCCTATTCTCATGATATATTAAGTAGTTTAGCATTAGTGGCTAGAGTGGGTGTAGCATTAGGCCACAAGAGCTGACTAAAATAAAAGGTTTTGTTAAAAGCTAATGCTGCTAATGTACAACTAGCACAAAGAATGAAAAACGTTAGGAAGGACTAAGGAAACAACTCCAAAAATTGAGGTTGTGTCAGATGGAAAAAAAAAAAACCCACAAAAAAAACCCAAAAAAAACCCCAAAAAAACCACAACAAAACAAACCCACAAAAGAAAAACCAGCAAAAGAGACAACTGACCAGAAGCAACTGATGGGCTTGGGACTTGAGTGCTGGCTAGCCTGTGTGGGATTGAAGGTTAAGTTTTGGTGTACTGGTCACTCTACAGATCCACCCAGCTCAAGCTGTAACCTGAGAACTAAAAGACAGATTGGCAATCTTCACTTGGAAAAGTGCATTAATCAGCAGGATCCTAGGGTCAGACCTTGTTATTGTGGCCAATGCAATTAAATCCATAATAGGAATAGCTGACAAAGTATTTTCTAATATATAATATAAAATCTTAATGAATGTTCGTACTCTTATGGCAATGTTGTTTGCACATCTATAATCTGAAACAGGCTGATACCCAGCTTGAAGATACAAAGTGACTTGAAAGTGGGAGTGGAGAGGCAAAGTTGCAGCAGGGCAGTACTGGCCAGGCCTGTAGCAGAGCTGCTGCTGGCCAAATTCAAACTTCACTGTTGGTGGTTACTGAAGACTGTAACTAACAGGTGATTCAGATTGAGAATGTGAAAAACAAGCTTCACTTTCTTAGAAGAATTTATAAGTTTAATAAAAAATAAAAAACAGACAATTAGGAGACAGAAAATAAAGCAAAAAACAGTTTCTCAGCCGAGGGTGCCTGGCACCAAGCCAGCCAGCACACCCTTTACCCTTTCAGATCCTTTGTTTTAAGGATCTCTGTTACATATTCAACAGACCCTAATGCATGATTCAAACATTCTTTTTGGTTATCACTTTCTTTGTTCAGTTTCAAACCCCTCAGTCATTTTATCTGTATGAAATGAAGTTTTTCACCAGGATGTCAGTAGTTATGCTCTATTTTACCCACTGGACTGATAAGAACATTCTCCCAAGCCATGATTTTAATTTAAGCCAGTTCATTCATGGAGGGTGGCTAAAGGGCCAGGAACAGTCCTAGCCAAATATCTTGCTGAGCATCTAAAAAGTCACCTGCAAAAGCACCTTGATTACCAACAGTAACTCTCAAGCCAATCCTCAGCTACTCAGCACAGAGGTCTTGCCCACATCCAGCTTTGACTTAGCAGCATTCTTTTATCTCAGGCTCCCCTGCAAAAACCAAAGAAATGCAGCTGAAACTTGCTGGCACCAGAGGAACCTCCACTTTTATTCTCACTTGGACTTAGGGAATCTTGCACTAAATCACCTGTGTCTACATGCCACCCATTTGCTATGTATGACACCCCAAAACAACCTCAGACTCAGGTGTTATAATTTAGCATTTATATGAGCCCTGAAAAAATAAAAAGCATTTCACATCTTTCATTCTCAGCTGATGAAGTTTTTTTTTTTGTTTGTTTTTGTTTTTGTTTTGTTTTTTTTTTTTTTTTTTTTTTTGTTTTTTACGGTTTGAGCATACAACTCTCTCTGAATGAATCCAAATAATATTTAATTTAATAAAAGAGTATGAGGTCTTCAAAGGACTAGAGGAAAAATGACAAGATATTAAGGCAAATAAAACCTGTTTCCCTCACTGCTCAAAAATTATTTGTTTCTTGAACATGCAGAAAAAACGTGCATCATTTCTGATGCTACATTTTGCTGAAATGTAACTACTTGGACCCATGGCTTACATAAGATACAAGAGATCAGATATCTTCTAAATAAACAATTAGAAAAAGCTATTTTACTCGATTTTTTTTTTAAAAAAATTATTATAAGCATATGCAAACAGGTCCTGGTAAACATATCTTTGGCTATTTCAGTAAAACTAAATGAATTAGCTTTCATTAAAACTAATTTCTGCAATCCCGGTGGTAATCTATGGGAAGAGGAAAAAAACCAAAAAACAAAAAACAAACACAGTTGCGAAAAACACAAGTGCTACGTCAATGAACAAATCTGGGGGATGAATAAATCACAGCAGAGACGTCTTAATTCCCAAAGCATTACTCCCGATGCCTTGCACTCTCCCTTTTAACCCTCCGAGGTTCACAAACAGAAAATGGCTGAATGTGAGAAAAACAGAGGAAAGAAAATGGGGTCGAGACACTTGATTGGTCAGATTTTGCTGCAGAGTCCAAGTTTCTGACGCAGAGAAAAATATTCCTAAAATGAAGCCTATCAGCAGTTATGAGTAAACTCAGAGTCTTGTAACCTTAGGCTTTCCAGGAGAAATACTTCCTCAAAGCATTTCTCAGTGACTCCTTATTTCCTAGTTTAAATGAAGACTGCGTCTAACCCAATACAACCGCTTCTTAAAGGCACGGGTACTCATTTGTAGCATCGAAAAACCAAAGGGACATAACTTCCAATAACTCAAGGGAACAGCCGGCTCCTCAAATTACATAAAACTACCTTTAGTATTAATATATAAAAAGGTGTCGTAAAGCCCGAAATAGTTTTAGAAATGTACATTTTTCAGGCAACTACAGATCTATTGGAGACCAAGGGGATGTGTGTGACTGACTAGTCAGGGAGAAATCCGTTATCCGTTTATGAAAATAACTGAACAAGAACATGGAAGAGCCTCCATTTAAAAAATTATTCTAGACTTGATAAGTTTTCAAGCACAGTACTTCTTGGAAAACACTTCGGTAACTTCAGCAATTCTTTTTAAGAGCCTCAATAATGACAGAGAAAATTGATGCCACCTATAATCTCTAACTGTTACAGATGTCACACGTGTGGTCCTAGGCAAGACACCAGCAAGGAGCACAGCACTTAGAAAAGGGACTCAGAAAACATCCTTGTCTCCACGTTACATTCCATTCCACACCCTCACTTTTAGAAATACATTTATCTCGGGAATTAACAGCAGTGCTTGACATGGGCTGAAAAGGCCTGCGGGACGTCGCTCACGACCAGGGGTGATACAGCTCTAAGGAAACTGATTGAGAGTCCTTCCAGTGAAGGCGGGAAAAAAAGGTTTTGCGCCTTAAGAAAAAAAGCGAGTCCCGCGAGCCCTCCCACAAACAAAACGGGGGGAGTGCCGGGGGAGAAGATATAATATTGCTGGCAGAACAAAGCAATAAACTAAAAAAGTGAAGTCAAATAAGGGCCATAAATGCAGCATAATATTTACAATATAAAGGAGGCATTTAGAGCGTGTTAACTTCTCTAATCATGAGTATGGGATTCTACATAAGTTTCCTTTGATGAATTCAAAGTTTGAACAAATATTAAGATGTATGTTAACAAATAGTATCCCTTTCAGAACAGCAGACTGTTTCGTAAATACCAAAACGACGTGGGGAAAAACATGTAGAAAGCAGTTTTTCACCATAAACGAAAATTAGTTACAGCAAAACCACTTTTAAAGGAACTACCTGCACAAGTTTTGCCAAAGACAAGATCCAATTCCTACGAAATACAGTTTACACGTTTTTCGGTACTTACTTGAAACGAGAAATCCTATTGATTGTAAAGTAACGTAAAAAAATCCCTTCCCACCGGCGACTAGAAATTTACAGCTCTTCAATGATATTGTGGCGGCTCTTAAAAGAGCCTTTGGGTTTTCGATGGTCTAAACCTTCCGTTTGCCAACGGCTTACGCACGCTCGCCGCGGATGCGGCGGGCCAGCTGGATGTCCTTGGGCATGATGGTGACGCGCTTGGCGTGGATGGCACACAGGTTGGTGTCCTCGAAGAGCCCCACCAGGTAGGCCTCGCTGGCCTCCTGCAGCGCCATGACGGCCGAGCTCTGGAAGCGCAGGTCGGTCTTGAAGTCCTGCGCGATCTCGCGCACCAGGCGCTGGAAGGGCAGCTTGCGGATCAGCAGCTCCGTGGACTTCTGGTAGCGCCGGATCTCGCGCAGCGCCACCGTGCCGGGCCGGTAGCGGTGCGGCTTCTTGACACCGCCCGTGGCCGGCGCGCTCTTGCGAGCAGCCTTGGTGGCCAGCTGCTTGCGGGGCGCCTTCCCGCCCGTCGACTTACGCGCCGTCTGCTTCGTGCGCGCCATCTCACCAGAAGAGCCCGCCTGGCCGAGAGAGAGAACACAACCAGCGAGCAGCCACAGGGGCCGTTATTTATGGCCCACAAGCGTGCTGTGATTGGCCAGCGCCAATAGCTAGCGGCCATTGGACAAGGGGCAGAGTTTGAAAAACCCGCGCGTTGGGNCCCCGGCCCCCCCGCTGCTCTCGCTCTCCCCGTCCCCGGGATAAGGCGCGCTCCCTTTTCTCTTAGCCCTCAGCTCCGTGCTGCCAGCGGGACTGGCGACCGCCCGGAGCGCTCCCACAGCTGCAGCCCGCTGGTAGACACGAAGTTTTTACTTTGGTGCTGCAGCAGTTTTCTCGCGGCCTTTGCCTGGGACAACCAGGATTTAACTTGTAAAAGGCGTTCACCGAAATACAGCATTCCCTGCTGATCCCCTGATCCCGAGCTATCTGAGATTCATTAAAGCGCTCATCTTTGCGGTTTTTTTTTTTTTTGTTTTGGTTTTTTTTTTTTTTTTTTTTTTTTTTTTTTCCCTCGAGTCTTTTATATTTACGCGCAGTTTCCTATTCTGTTATCACGAAGGGACTTTTTAATTCTGCCACGGTTCCACTCCGTTGGAGACACTAATAAGGTACACCACTTATGAAATCTTTCGGACTAGTAACGTTATGCTGTTCTATATGCCATTATGCATCTCCTGTGCTTGTCGCTGTAGGTTTCATTATACACCGTCTTTTAGTTATTACTGACTACTCCCTAGTTTCCCGGGAAAACAACCTGTTTTGGCTTATGGCCAAGTCACTTAATAATGACATCCAATATTGAAAAGGGACAACACGGTGACTGTGAATACTTAGAACGAATAAATAACTTAAAACGAAAAAAAAAAAAAACAACCCTCAATACCTTTAACTCATTAGGCGCACAACATGCTTTTTATCGACCTGCGGGCACCAACTGTCAGAATAGGACAGACAAGACGACAGATATTTCCGGATACTTAAGCAGGTTAAGCACTTTAATCTTTTAATAGCATGTTTTAACCCAGGGACTAAAACAGTACGAGATATAAGCACCACTCACCGAAAAAAAAAATAAATTCAGTGTGATCGACTCTTTCACTGATTCTGTGGGTGGCTCTTAAAAGAGCCTTTGGGTTGAAAGTGACGGTCCGAGACGCCCTACTTGGAGCTGGTGTACTTGGTGACAGCCTTGGTGCCCTCGGACACGGCGTGCTTGGCCAGCTCGCCGGGCAGCAGCAGGCGCACGGCCGTCTGGATCTCCCGCGACGTGATGGTGGAGCGCTTGTTGTAGTGCGCCAGGCGCGACGCCTCGCCGGCGATGCGCTCGAAGATGTCGTTGACGAAGGAGTTCATGATGCCCATGGCCTTGGACGAGATGCCCGTGTCGGGGTGCACCTGCTTCAGCACCTTGTACACGTAGATCGAGTAGCTCTCTTTCCTAGTCTTTCTACGCTTCTTGTCACCTTTCTTTTGAGTCTTGGTGACCGCCTTCTTGGAGCCCTTCTTGGGCGCGGGAGCGGATTTAGCTGGTTCCGGCATATTTTCGGACGTGCGAATATCTAACTACCGCAGGAGCGACGAGGATGTAAAAGCCGCGTCCCCCGTATTTATAGGGATGGTATGTAAATGAGATGACTTCACATGGTCCTATACCATTGGACAACTCGGGTCCGTGACATCAAATGCGTTGCATTCCCATTCGTCAACTTTTTGATCTGCATTCTCATTGGGTAACTTCACAATCCTTTCCTCCACCAATCAGAAGTCCAATCGAACCTCAGAAGGAAGGTATAAAAACGCAGAGTTCAAGCTCTTCCTGCATTTCTTCTCTTCCTCGGGATTTTTTTTTGGCCTTACGTGTTTTTTCGACTTACTCGGCTCTATTTTTCTGCATTTTGAGCCATGTCCGGCCGCGGGAAGCAGGGCGGGAAGGCGCGCGCCAAGGCCAAGTCGCGCTCGTCGCGGGCCGGGCTGCAGTTCCCCGTGGGCCGCGTGCACCGCCTGCTGCGCAAGGGCAACTACGCGGAGCGCGTGGGCGCCGGCGCCCCGGTGTACCTGGCGGCCGTGCTGGAGTACCTGACGGCCGAGATCCTGGAGCTGGCGGGCAACGCGGCCCGCGACAACAAGAAGACGCGCATCATCCCCCGCCACCTGCAGCTTGCCATCCGCAACGACGAGGAGCTCAACAAGCTGCTGGGCAAGGTGACGATCGCGCAGGGCGGCGTGCTGCCCAACATCCAAGCCGTGCTGCTGCCCAAGAAGACCGACAGCCACAAGGCTAAAGCCAAGTAAAACTCGTCTGACAATAAACCCAAAGGCTCTTTTCAGAGCCACCCACATCTTCCTAGAAAGAGCAGGAACGCTTGATTCCAGGAATACCTACTAGATTAATATATCTGTAAGCTTGAAATCTCCTCGGGAGGCGTCTAAATTCTTATATCTTCACATTCTACTTTGCTAATCTGTAGCTTCCTGCCTTAATCTTAAACTTTTAAGTACTTATGCAGGCGTGTGTCAATTTCCCTTTAAAAAAAAAAAAAAAGGAAAAAGGTTGCGAGATACTAAATCGGTCACCGCAGTATGGTTTAGGAAGTGATTTGAACTTTGCAATGCGAGCACCTCGGTGGATTTCGGGGCGGGGGGGTGGTGGGGGGAGCGCCGCTCGGCCCAAAGGTGGAAGGACGGGTGGGCTCGGGGGCCTCGCCGCCCAATCCGGCTGGAGACCGCGGCTTTCGAACCGCCGGGGACCGGGGCTCCTCCCTCTTGCGGGCCGCGGCTGTCCCTGGGCTGCGGCTGCAAGAGGGATTCCAGTGCCTTGTACAGAGTGGTTGATGCGGTTTTTTTCCTTTCTGTGGTTCTCTTTTTTTCTTATTTGCAATTTAGAGCCCTCTTGGAACAGTAAAAAAATTTTAAGTACTTCCCTGGAGTGCAGTCCAAGAGGGTTTCTAAAAGGCAGCCTCGGGTATTCTGAATTAAGTGATGGCAGTTGCAGAACCGGCTCGAGTGTGAGTTCAGCTAGAAGCACTACGGAAAGTCACATGTACACGGAGAATGGAGTCATGGTGTACTAGTCTTGACTTGAACTGATGTTTTAATTCTTTCTCCTTCATTCTGGCAGAGTGAGTGTTGTTTAAAAGTGCTCTTGGCCTTTTTATGCCAGTTTCCTTTACTTATAAAATGTGGTGTCTTGGGTACTGCTGCCTTTGGCTTCGCTGAGCTCTTCGGCACCATTTTTTTGTATTTGGTAGCCATAGTTGTCTTTTTTGGGGCCCTTGGCGCTACAGCTGTCTGGGCCTGCTTCAGTACGGGAGCCCTTTGCACCTTGAGAAGGGGGGCATGGCCTTGGCGATGTGAAAGTTGTGGTCTTTGAAGCCAACAGCCACTGCATCCCTCTTCTTGGGTTGTCAGGGTCTTATAAATCACGACAATACGCGAGGGATGGGGATTTACAGGGAGGAGCTTCTCCGTCATTGGAGCCTCGAGTTGACCGAGCTGGTGGGAGACGGCGACATCTTTCTCCTCTCTCCTCTCTCTCCTCTTTCCTCTATTTCCTCTCTTTCCTCTGAACAGTTTATTTTTTTTCCCCACTGTAAAGAACACCTCCTTCCCTCTGTTAGAATAGATGTAGATAAATGACGCTTTAGCTTGTTTTTCGTTCAGTAATGTTTTATGCGGAAGAAAAAACTACCCGAAGGGAAAGCAATAATGCAACGCCTGGAGCCTTCGAATGATGCTGCATAACGGCCGGGGAGGGTGTTTTCTTTGTTCTTTAAAATCCTCCCTTGAGAACTAAG
>WEIU01022704.1:596-10648 GCA_013389925.1 Aegithalos caudatus | reverse complement strand
TTTTTTTTTTGTGTGTGTGTGTGTGTGTGTGTGTGTGTGTGTTTAGTGTTCTGCCTCAGAAGGCGGAGGAGTGAGTCACTGGAGCTTTGTGTTAATGGAAAATGTTTTTCAATCGGAGCGAGATAACATGGTTGTGCCCGGCTGAAATCGTTTGGAAACGAGATGAGAATCGCAGGTCTGTTTCTAAGCGCTGTATGATTCTTAAACAATTTTCATGTTGAATTGTTTTCCTTTTTTGTTCGTTTTGGCTTTTCTTTTACTTTTTTTTTTTTTTTTTTTTTTTTTTTTTTTTTTTTTTTTTTTCCCAAAATAGGCAGAGGAGGTTTTTTCCCCCCCTCCTTTTAAAAATCATCTCTGTTCTACTGCAAGAAATTGCATTAGATACTAATCATCTACCATTCAGAGCTCGACTTTGAAACAGCAGTAGCTGCAGGACTTTATTAGTAACCATTCTGAAATTTGAGGATAGAATTAGGTTTATTTAAAACACTACAGGATTTTTTTTTCATAGTCTAAATTTTGCTGTATTTTGTATATTTGGCAAAATAACCTTCTATTGGTGTATATTTAGTAGAGAAAGAAGAGATTACGTGGGCCTGGAGAAAGGAATTGATTTGAACAAGGTTCTGATTGGGCCATTTGAAAACATCTGAAACAGAGACCTCCCGGGTTTCATTTTTGCCCTTGAAAACATGGTGTGAGGAGGGAGAATTTCTTTTCAAGAGTAATGCTATTACCTCCTTCTCAGGCTCTTCAGTATTTAAGTTCTGCTTCTCTTGGAAATTGCTTGTTGGGTTTTTCTTTCTTATTTCCCTCCCCCCCCACCCCCTGCGCTGATGTTTTAAAAATAATTTGAAGATACACGTATTTAAACAGTTTTCAAATAAGATATGGGTAGATTGCAATCTAATGTTCATTTTGTTTTTCTATTATGTTCCTCGTTAAGCTCACTATTGTAATTAATTAAGTTCACAATTTTATTCTCTGCCTTTCTAGCTGTGTTTCCTCTAGACAGGTCATGTAATGAGCTCAAATTCCTTATACAGAGATTTCTAAATATTGTTGCATTCTCTACGCCACCAACAGGCTTTTCATAATCTGTTTAAGTGTATTTTTGTTAGTACAAGAGAATTCATGAATTCTGTATGTTAAATCCTCTTTTTGTTCAGCTAAATTATGCCTGGAATGTTTTTGTACAGTTGCTACATATCCGTTGTCTCCTGACCAGTCATTCACAATTAATGCAGAAAGGCAGTATGTTATTTTACCTTAGGTAACTGCTTGTTATAAATGAACACATTCTCTGTCTGCATACCACAGTTAAATAAAGGGGTTTTATATATTGAAATAGAAGAGAGAAGTGTATTATGTGACCTCCTTGAGTATGAGACCAATGAGAGTTAAAAGTGGTGGTTTTTTGAAAGCAGTTTTATTTTGTTGCAGATGTGGAATTTCCCTTCCCAAAATTAGTTTCATCTCCCCAGCCTCCCAATTCTCAAAAAGGAGGAAGGCTTTAGATTCCATAAAGCCAGGAGAGATAATGTGCAAGACAATATTTAAAAAACAAACAAACAAACAAACCAAACAAAAACTGTGAAAAAACACAAAACCAAAATCAAAATATGCTCTGTTGCAGAAACATTCAGAAGGCTACTGAGAATCAAGTTTTTAAAAAATTACATAATAAAAGAACATTTATTATTAGGCTTTGTCTTAGTAACCATAGAGTGCCCCAAAGACGTCCTTGGATATTCATTTACCTTCCAAAAGTCTTATTCAAGTAGTTTTGTTTTGGTTTTTTGCTTGGTTTGGTTTTGAGGTTTTGTGTTTGAATTTCTTTAGTTTGTTTTATGAAAAAACTACCTATGCTTGATTTTTCTCTAGTGACCTGATTAAGGACAGAAATACTGTTCCAACTTTCTTGTTAGTAAGCAGTCTTCCAAAGTCTTAGAGGAAGATGTGATTTTAATTTATTTTTTGTTTGTTTGTTTGCTTTAGGCTAGAAATTTTATCAATAATGTAGACAAGCTAGAGTATTTACCTAGACCAAATATGAATTGAATTTACCAGTGCTATCCCCACGGTGCTCCAGGCTTTTCTGTGTAAAACTTAAGTGAAAATTTGCATCACAGAGTCTATGCAAAGCTTTTATAGTTCTTTTATTGAGTTACTCTCAAACTCCCTCACTCTAATTTTTAGTTTCTTTAGTATCTTTCTGCAACTTAACATAGCATACCAAAATAAAATACAGTTGGAACATCTTACAAATCTGGTGTTATTCTATGCTAAATAGTTTGACTAATACCATTAATAATTTATTTTTCTTAAACACTTAAACCTAGTTCTGCTTAGACACCAAAAGTACTTTTAAGATAAAAAGTTACTGTTTATTTCTCTAAGATACATATCACAAGATCAGTTTAGACTTCGGTAAACATGTAAGAAATTCACTTGTCTCCATTCGCACAGTTTTGAAAGCATTGATGCTGACTCTCGGGAAGTTTGTGTGAAAGTGGAAGCCATTTGCAGCTTCTACAGCTGTAGAAAGGCAGCAGAAAACTGCGTTTGTTTGCAGGTCACAAAAAATGCTTTGAGCGTGTCTAACATCAACAAAAAAGCGGATTGCCATGAATCGTTGCTAAACTCTTGTGTGCGTTTCCCTTTGCATCTTGTGACGTCCCTCTCGTTGCTGCGGCACAGCGGAGTGAAGGGAGGCTCCATCGGCTACCAGCACCTCCCCAGGGCCGTAAGGCGGGTCGATTCGGCAGCCCGGCGGGGAACGGGGCCGCAGGCACCACCCGCCTGGGCTGCAGCAATTTCCGACCAATCCTACTCGGGAAAGAGCCTCCCTCCTCCCTCCTCCCCTCCTCCCTTCTCCCCTTCTCCCTTCCCCCTTCTCCCTTCTCCCTTCTCCTTTCCCCCTTCCTCTGTATAGCCCTGTGGTTGCCTTCCCTGCCGCCGCTTTCCGGCCTCCCACCACCCGCGCCCCTCAGTAATTTTCCTTTCCTTTCTTTAATCCGCAAAGATGAATTTGCTGGACGACGCCACGATGAGTGACGAGCATCTCGCTCTGAATGCTGTTAAAAACAGCCTGTGATTTGAATGTTTCTAGTGTTCCTTTTATCAACTGCTAGTTTGTGATTTTTGACTGTCGTTTATACTTTGGCTGCAGCGGAGGCTAAGGGAGGAAAATAAACAACCAAACGAAACCCTAAATAACCCACCAAAAAACCAAAACAACCCAAGAAGCAGTTAGGATGTTCCAGTTTGCTCTGTTAGAAAATCTTGTTTTGGTTCTGCAGGCTTCAAAGCTGAGAGATCAATGGACCATCCTGCAGGATAAAATCAGGAGCCCATGTGATCATTACATCCTTCCCCTCCCCTTGTCCATTCTTCTAGAAAACTAGATGCATGGATGCATGGTACAGAAACAACCCTGCCATAGTAACCAGGCGGATGAAAACACACCTTCCTTCCTCTCCACGAGGCACCTCTGTGTATCACATCTTTAAGAGGCTGATTGTTTCAGGCCTCTGCACTGCATACAAATGATCCCTCTTTTCTCCTATAGGGAGGACTTGCAAACAAATCCTCTTTCTATAGAAATTACAGGTTTTTCCTGTCATGGGGTTCCTCTATAGACTTCACTAGTAGTTTCTGAGAGAATCATTAAGAATACCAGCACAAATCAGGATGCAAGCAACTTGGAAGCCCAGGGGAAAAAAAAAAAAAACAAAACCACAAAAAAAAACAAAACAAAAAACCCCACCAAAAACTAACTAAAAAACNAAAAAAAAAAAAAAAAAAAAAAAAAAAAAAAAAAAAAAAAAAAAAAAAAAAAAAAAAAAAAAAAAAAACCAAACCCCCCCCCCCCCCCAAAAAAAAAAATAGTACTTAAGCACTCGAATAGGAGCTGCTTTTAGGGTAAAATTTTTGGTTGTTGGCTTTGTGTTTTGGCTGGGGGAGGGGCGGGGGGGGGCAAGAGGAAGGGTAGAGTCAGTTTTTTTTTGGGACTGGTGTTTTTTTGGGGAGGGGATGTGTATGGGTTTTTTTTGTTTGGGGTTTTGTTTGTTTTTATCCTATGGAAAACAAAAGTTGATCCTCAGGACACGCTTGTAATTAAATGGATCCGTTTATGAATATTTACTACCAGTGTTAGGATTTGTGCAAGCAGCTCTGTAGTCCAGAATTGATTTCTGTGAGGAGAGACATGGCACCAATTTCTTGTTTCATCATCTTTATTTCTTCTCTCTGATTTGAAAAAGCCTATAGAGTAAGGATCCATTTACTTAAAATTGCCTTTGAAATTTAGACAGCATCTCTGGTATCAGTCACATTTGGGTTATAACTAATTTTATGAGTATATTAGACTTCACTGAATTTGATAGATTTAACCACTGACCTCTTAGATAGTAAAGATAAGCAAGAATGTCTTCAATCAGTAGTGGTTATTGTTCTGAAGGTGTCCTAGTATGCTTAGTAGAGAAGCCATTTTAAGCATTAAATCACCCTTATCACTTTTATCAGAATTTCTTTACGTGTTGCAATAGCTAATTTATTTAGATGCCAGAAATGTGCACACTGAGCTGGGTGGAACTACTTCACACAATGCTACAATGGTACAAAGATCAAAATTCTGTTTTACTCTCTATTGTTTTCTGCTGATTCTAGACATTCAAGTAACTTTCATTCTAGTGCTTCTGAGCATTTTAACGTTTGTTTTTATTTATTTGTGGTTTTCAAATGTGGGAAGATTTTTTTATTAGCACCAAACTGGAACATGCAGTAAAGGTGGAAAATGGTGGTGAGAAAGTTTTGAAGAGTGAGTTAGGAATCAGGCACAAGGGGAGGATAGGCACTGAAATTGAAAACTATGGTTGAAAAAAGCTAAATAAATGGTAATTCTGAAGTCCATTGTTATTTAATGACACCCAAAACACCTAAAGATAGAGTCAAAGATGTTTATGCTATACAGGTCATGGCAAGTACCCTGTTGCATATCAGGAAAACAAATATTTTGTTCCTCACCAGAAGGATGGTTGGATTTGCCATTTGATCACCCAAATCATTATGATCCAGAAGTCCAAGTCCATGTTTATAGGCAGCGAAGTTCCCATTCATTTCTAATCCTCTGTGTGTGTGTGTGAGTAGACTGTTAATTGCTGAAGGACTTTGTAGCCAGAAGAAGTTGATACAGAATAGAAGCAGCAGTGGATAGTGTTAATAATATCAATGTTTAATTACTGTGCTTACACAGAAAAATGAAGAAGAGTGAAAAAAACTTACCTTGTAAATGACTTGGTAACTTTCTTTCTCCTGTGTGGTATTATTTTGGGGGTTTTGTTTGTTAATTTTCAGCCTAAATTGTCCCTTGACTGTCTCTAAATTGGGGATAACCAGCAAGAACTACTGAGGGTTTATGCATAAACACATCAATGCATAAAAGGGAACACTTTTAAGCACCATAGGTAAAAAGTACATATATTAATGTGATTTTTAAATTCTCTGTCAGAGATGGACTCCACTGTGACTGGACAGAAGCTACTGTGATCCATGCTGCTGTCCAGCTTCCACCTAGAGGAGAGCAACACCAAGTTTATCTGCTCTGGCCTTGAGCACACTGTTGCAGGTACAGCCTTGAGGCAGATGCACAGCCAGGAGGAAATCCTGCTGTGACCTGGGGCAGACAGACTTACAGGGGCAGTCAGTCCCTGAGCCAGGTTCATCAGATTAGTCCAGGTGAATGAGAATGAAAATTAGAACCAAGATGACCAAACTTCAGAGAGTCTGTCAGGAATTTAGGTGTGTATTGAGGTGTCAAAGGTGCTATTCTCCTTTATTATGTGGGGATAACCACTGGCCATGCTGACAGACCTGTCTTCAGTATCCCAGATCATGGGCTGTGCAGGGACTGAGCGTTTAGAGTCTCCATGTCAGTAAGGTGCACAAAGTCTTCATTTTGCTAGTGCTGCAACTTTCAAAAATATTTTCTTTTCATCTCCATGGAATTAGAAAACTTCTGTAATGTCTAGTCATGCTGATCATCACTCTTGGCAACAATCCATCTCTATTTTTAGCTGGGTTTGTACATTTCATATGATAGTGCTCTGGGATGCTCATCTCCCTAGGAAGATGACAAAAAAGAAAAAAAAAAAAAAAGAAAAAAAGATTATTCATTTCCCTCACAAATATTTCATCTAAATAAAGTAGCACTGTCATGAACTTTTGCTTTCGGAGATGAACCAAATCTGTATCTCCAATTTTCAGTACTTCCATCAGGATACTTTCAGATGATTTAAACAACATACCACAGAGGCTTTCTAAGTTAATATTCATTCTCCTAAGGACATGAAACTACATGTGCTGGCAGATCCACTGAGAGATCAGTAAATCCTTCAGCTCAGCTAACAGCTTTCCTGAAGAGGAAAGCAGATCACTAAAGAGAAAACAAATTTGAAAATCACATTACTTCAACAGCCTCCTCAAGGGGATGGTTGTCTTTTGGGAAGGACAGGAGTGTCGGGATGAATGTCAGGATGAGAGATGGAAAGCACACACAGAGGGGAAGAGAAGTGCTAAAATCTGCTGACCCTCCTAGAGTGGGGAAAGAAGTGGAGTCATTCTCTCACTCATTCCTGCCATCACTCAACCTGTTCCTGCACTCCAGTGTGCCCTGACAGCCTGCCCACCACACGGGACATAGCTCAGGGCTCTTCCAGCTAATGCTACATCATCAGGAAAAGCTTTTGCCCTTGCTCTTCTCTTACTGTTTTGGTTAACAGGAAAAGACAGACAGACAGATGGATGGAAGGATAGATAGATAGATAGATAGATAGATAGATAGATAGATAGATAGATAGATAGATAGATAGATAAAAATTTGTAGTTCATATACTCACTTGTTGGTTCTGACTAAAAAAATAATCCATGTAGTTGAACCACCAGGAGTGAAGGATGAACACAGGCCATTAAATGTGAGACTGGTCATAAAATAAAAGATGTCATATAGGAAATGAAGTGTTATTTTGGAATTCAGTGAATTCAGATTGCTTATAATTCTTTTTTTTTTCCCCATTATATTGAAAGGTTTGACTTCATGTAAACAGGTTGTTTGCTCCTCCTTTTCGTTTGTCTATCTTCAGAAGTGTCCTAATACTTCAATAATATACACACAGATGTTAGAAAAGTAACACACAAATAAAGTATACTAAAATAAAATCAAATCAAGAAAAATAAGCTACCTGGTGTGGAAAAGATAAATTTGGGTAAGCATTACTTGGAAAACTATGAAATAAAGACTGTTTCCTCAAATAACACATGCACACTTTAATGCATGAAACTATCCTATGTATATTGCTGTCTTATCTATAAAGGATTCTATGTAAAATTTGACATAATAAAACTTTACTCCAAATAATCTGTGGGGTTTATTCCTTAGAAGCTAAAGTTTTACTTAGGAACAAATTCCACTGATTCCTGTTGTAGTTCTTCATAGGAGTTTGTCTTAAGAATACTTAAGAAGTAATGGACCCTGGATAATGATAAAAACTTGATTATTTAAAGAGGCCTAATACAGAGAAGACCAAAAATATGACTTAAAAGTTAACAAAGGCTAAATTCAATAGAAAAAAAAATATTAACTAAACAATAAGCATCACACAAAGAGTTCTAGGGGACTAAAAAGCGTCAAGAAATTGATTCTAAAAGAGATTGTGATGTTTTGACAAAATACCAATTAACAATGGGCAGGTGAACCAGGCGTTTTGCAAGACCAAATAAGTATTCTCATTAAACAACACAAAAAGACTTGTTTAATTGAATAATCTGCAATTAGCACCTATACATTTGAAATTAAATTAAAGCAAAGCTATAGAGAAGATGTGCCAAAAACAACCTAAATTAAACCAAACATGCCACATGAAAAGGGAAAAATAATTTTTACAGGAGTCCTAAAGAGACCAATAAAGGTCATTTGAATATAGATAAATAGAGACAAAGCCACACTCACCACTCACTGCCAAGGAAAAGGTATGTGATATCAAATACCAGAAGTAGTAGGTGGGGAAGAATGTTTTATAGTTATGCAGAAATTTTACCAAGTCTATTGTGTTCTATCTATGTTGTAACTCATAAATGCAGTGACATCGGGGAAAAGACTGCACATAACTATTTGGGGTATTTTCCTTGATTAACTGTAGTGATGAATACTGTGCAAAGACTGTAATTCTAAATGTGTTGGTTTTGGCTGGGTTGGAGTTAATTTTCTTTGCAGTGGTTTGTATGGGGCTATGTTTAGAATTTGTTCTGAGCACAGGGTTGATGACATAGTGATATTTCTGTTATTGCTGAGCAGGGCTCAACACAGAGCCAAGGCCTTTTCTGCTTTTCGTGCTGTCACAACAGGTGAGGAAGTTGGGGGTGCTTGGGAGATTGTGAGAAGACACAGACCGGACAGGTAACCACAAACTGATCAAAGGGATATTCCAGACCTTATCACTTGATGTTCAGTATATAAAGCTAGGGGGAAGAAGGAGGAAGGGCAAGACACTTGAAGTAGTGGCATTTGTCTTCCTGAGTAAGCATTACAGTGATCAGGCCTTGCTTTCCCAGAGATGGCTGAACATTTGCCTACCCATAGGAAGCTGTGAATTAATTATTTGTTTTGGTTTGGTTGTCTGGTGAGTGCAGCTTTTGCTTTTGCTCTTAAACTGTCATCATCTCAACCCATAAGTTTTCTTGCTTTTACCCTTCTGATTCTCTCCCCAGTCCTACTGGTGGAAGAATGAGCAAGTGCCTGCATGGTTCTTGGTTACTTACGGACCATGACAACTGTGGTCCTACAAGCATCATTGATTTGATATGCAAAGATAAATACATGTTTTCTACACATGTAGAACAAATAATTTGGTATTAATAGATATAACTTGATGTAAACACAGGCTGGCTATCCACACATGAAAATACATATCACAGTGATGGCCAAGCATAACCTGTATTAAAAAAAGTACATGCAAAAGGTCTACAGAGAAAAGTAAATCTCAAAGTCCCCATTATCATCTCCACTGAGAGAACTGTTGAGAAAAAGTGGTGAAAAAGGACAAACAAAACCAATAAAAAACAGTGATGGCCCAAATGCAAAAGTGTGCAAAATTACCAAGCAAAACCTTTTCATATTCAAGCATTGTACAGTTATAGGCACGCACTGGAATAGGGAAAAGATGGGGAGGATCAAACATATTGAGAAATAAATACCTGATCAGGAAAAACCCCAAACCTGTGCACTGGACAAAGGTATAATTAACCAGAGGAAAACTGTCAAGAAAGATGCTATATAGTAACTGTATGGGATAGGATAACATTTATTTGACAATCCTTCCAGAACAAAGTAAAAATACCTTGAAATTCAAGGTAAATTAAAAAAAATAACTCAGTCAGATATAGGAAAATGTGTGCTCCTGCAAAGCTTGAGGGCCTTCAGGAGTCAGTGCAGCAGAATGGACTCATGTAGCCAAAAGGCAACGCAGCAACAAATAACACCTCCAGACCACTTTCTGTAACCAAAAGGTAATATAATGTGAAGAAAAAACGGTGAAAGTAATGCGTTATTATGTTTCAATAAACAATAGGACCATGAAAATGATCAAACACTTGCAACATATGTAAAGGTGCAGACATACTGCAGATTTTTTCATAGGTTCATCGGTAAGGCACAAATCAGTTCCTTAATTAGCACATCAGTCCCATAAACGCAAGGAAGCCACGTTATCATTAAGTCAGACATGTGAAACACACAAGGCTTCCCTTCACAGCAGAAAAAAAATATTAAAAATTAAAGCGTCTCCCTCGGAGAGGAAAAAAAAAAAAATCGCACCACATTACCCCCCATTCTAAGCCTTCAGCAGAATAAGGCCCATTCAACGTAGAAGCGGGACCGTGGGGCACAGTCGCTCCCCTGCCCGGCCGAGGCCTTTGTTGGGGAGCAGCTCGATCGCGGCGGCGCAGCGCGGGAGGCCGGCGAAGCGCGGGCGGAAGGCGGCTCTGCAGCCGCCGCC
>WEIU01022703.1:5022-39252 GCA_013389925.1 Aegithalos caudatus | reverse complement strand
GAATTGCTGAAAGTCTGTCTTACCAGTATAGGCCAAAGCAAAGAAGACACCGGGCATCTCAAATTTTTCCACATCCTTCATCGCCAGGTACTCTGCACAGTTCAGTAGCAGGAACATATTTGTCTTATTTTTGTTTTTTCTACAGATGTGCCTACAGAAGCCTTCTTATTTCCCATCATGTCTCCTACTGGATTCAAATCCAGAAAGGCTTTGACATTTCTAACCCTGTTCCTGCATATTTGTACAGTGTTTCCATATTTCTCTCAGATGACATTTCCCTGCTTTCACCAATCAATACTAGTTTTGTTGCAAACTAATGTTACTAGCAGAGTTACAGTTAGGTTCTGTGTGTATATAAATTTTAATTCTATTTAGTACTTTAGTACATTTTTTTCCTGATGTTGAAAACACTGTTGTTTTGAAATCCACTCTCTTGGACAGTTACACATTTAAAAAAAATAAAGATTTCAAAATTTGTAACTTATTATAATTATGAAGTTAACTCTGACTACAAAGCAAAATGCCTCATTGCCAAATCATGTGTTTCCTTCATCCAAAATAATCATTTGATTAGGCATTCTGTTCCATATTTCCCTAATGGTTTTAATTTTTTTTCTCTGGAGACTGAATTTTAGTCTTGTTTTTCAGATGAATGTCATAGCTGATAAAGAATCAACTTACTTCTAGCTTGTTCACAGATAATGATAATAAAATGGGGAAACATCAAGGATGATTTATTATACCACATCGAGCAGTGAAGGAAAAAAAAGTCAGTTGTACTCTGTTTTATTTAAATGAATGTGATAATGTCCTCCTTCTCCATCTTTTCCAATGTAATGTTTATTTGCATCTGATTTCCCAACAATACTGCATTGTATAAAGGAAAAAAAAAACCCAACATTTCTGAAAGCACAGTTGGTAGACTGAGTATGCACTGGTGTTGGCAATTTAATTGTCTTAAACCTCTTGTTTGCTATATTTCTAGATACCATTGATAGTCCTCTTTAGGCACCTTTAAAAATGTGACGTACACTATTATCAGAAATTAAATTGCTGGGGACTGATAAACAGTACCAGCATGGAGAGATGTCAGCAGGAGAGATGTAACTCTGCAGGGAGCAGTGCACCTCTGCTCTGTCTGGTGTATTGCTTTGGGTATCAGCTTATACTGTGATTCTGCATGGTTTCCACAGCAAATGTGTTCAGGATTTCCACTGACTACAGTATTAAGTGCCTGCATCCACACTTTCCCCCCCATGTTTGTGTAATCATTTGCTGGACAGACCAAGGGATACTGGCTTATGGCCTAGTTGTTGCACAAAAAGGGAATAGGATCCAGTTCCTTTTCTTATAACTGCAACATCTTTGTAAGTCTGGGAATAGTTTTAAAAAACCCAAAACATTCCTCCAAAATATTTTTCCTTACTAAATTCAGCCAACATGAATTAGCAGTATAAAAATGCTTTCACAATAGATTTATACTTCAGGAACAGAAGGCATTTATTTCGGTTCTTGCACATCATAATAAAAAAGAAATAAAATATTGGGTAAATAACTTTTTTTTTTTTTTTTTCCCCAAAAAAAGTGTATTTCCAGTGACATAAGGGACCCATTTCTATTTTTGCTGCTTTTCAAGATACTGCAATGCCCTCTAAGACCAAGGCAAACCCACCTCCTGTTTAGCAGAATCTGAAGATGACCCTTCCTGCCCTGACATCCAGAAATATCAGTTGTGGAAGGAAAATGGTTGTGTTAGTCCTTGAAAATGCCTGGACAATGAGCATAAGATTAATGGTACAGGGGAGAAAAAGGAACATCTGACAGGTTTATAGCTCTGTCCCTTAAAGTGTGACCAGTGTGGCACTGCCAGATCTGCTACTACATGGCATGGTGGTGGCTGTGAATGACAGTCATGTTTCTGTGTGAGCTGCATCCCTCTTTTCTCATGCTTCCAACAGACTTCTGGTGAATGATCAGGAATCAGGAGAGGAGACTTTACCCTTTGCCAAGCTTGGAAGCTCTCTTTGCCTCAGTTGTCACTGGTGTAATAGGACATGAAGAGCTTACAGTTAGGATGACAGACTATTGTCTGTTTTTAGGAGACAAAGTGGCAGAAACTGCCAAGTGTGAGTCCCTTGTGTGCCTGTGTGTGTAAGGTGAGAAAAAAGGGAGCCTGGAATAAAAGCTTTATTCAGAAGCAGCATGAAAGCTGCTTGCAGGTTCATTGCTTCTGGGATCTTTTGTACTGAGATATTTTAAAAAGAAATGTAATATTATTATTTTTAGAAAAATAAATTTTGTCAACATTCTCAAGCCTGAGTTTACTTTATGAGTGGAGACAATGAATTGCACACTTCCCAGAAGAGGGCATGTTGTTTTGTCATGGATTAGGAGAACAATACAAACCCTTCACAAACTATTTAAGTGATTCTAGGACTGAATTCTTCCTAGTGGAATTTCAGAACATATATACAGAGAATATAGATAAATTGCCATCTTTAGTATTTCTTAATAACTGGCAAAAACCTTTCAGCTCAACCTTCACCCATAATGTTGAGCTGATTATCCACAGTTTATCTACCAATGACAAAGATAAATAATTCAGAGACTCTGCAATGGCATGAATATGATTATAGACTGGTCAAGGCAAATAGTTCTCAATTAACCAGACTTTAACTGCAAAGAGTGGGAATCAGTAGGAGAAATGCTTGCATGACCAGGACCAATCTCTGAGCTCTAAATCAGATTAAGGAAATTTTGGAGTTTCTTTAGTCTGTGAAAAGGTAAGAATTCAGAACTTCTATTCATTTTTGAATACTGGCCCTCATTTGTTAAGTTTTAAATATGATGACAAAACTATATTGATGAATCAATCTCATGAAATAGAACAATTTAAAGGAATATTAAGGGGTAGATCTTACCTGATTCACATTGAGGAACACTTTTACTTCAGAGAAATTGATATGTCAATTTGCAGACTAGATGGGGCTGTAATTTTGGCTAATTTTAGCAACAGAAATGGTAGATGTCAAATATAACCTAATCATCTAGTCTGCCTTACAAAAAGAGACAGGGATGTCCACAGGGCAATGTTTTCCACTTAGCTTTAGTACTTATCTTAGAGGGAATTAGCCTTCAGCATCACCTATCTCTTTTTGCCGACTGTTGGGAAATCCTAGGCAACTATCTCAGATTTATATGCTTAACAGATTATTACACCTTACTTGTGAACATTTTTAATGCAGCTCAGGAAAGAAAGATGTCTGCAGATTATTGACTGAAAAATCTGAAGCTTTTTTTTTTTTTTAATTCCTTGTCTATATATTTTTTGTTTGTTTGGTTGATTTTTTTTTTTTTTTAATTTCCTTATGCATAAATTAGGGAACCAGAGAGGAATTTGGAACTCAGAGCATCAGTGTTTCCTAAAAATGTGCACATCAGTGGACTGAAAAGGAACCTTTGTTACTCATACTTACAAAAATACAACAGATGTTCTCTTTCATATGCTTTCAAAGATACGTGGAGACTTTTAAAAACGCTTACTTACTTAACACCCAAGGTTTCCATACAAGAAACCCTTTAAGGTGTTTGACATTTTACTGGATGCTCAAATACCACCACAACTGCTTTTAAATACGTTTGAAAATCTAGACTGTTCAAAAGTCATGGATTGTAAAGCCATCTATCGTGTGTGTTTATACATTCTCTAGCACCAAAGCAATTGAATGATTAATGAATGACAGCAGTAAGGTCTGACGTCACTGGAACTAATAAAACAGAATTCATTATAGAAGTGTCTTGTGACTGATTGACCTTGATGTCCAGCTGAAACATTTATAAATCTGTGGAAATCTAATTATTTAATTAATTAGACTCTACTTCTGTCACATTCAGTTAAGATGCACCAAATGCAAAAGTTTTTGAAGGGAACCCAAAGACACAGACACATGCAGTCAGGGGGTATGTGATCCTTGCATTCTGTATAAATAATGTTACAAAGAAAAATCTCTTCTATGCTTGTAGAAACATTGAGCCATTCAACCTAAAGCTCTAACTGGTCATCATCCAGTCTCATTAAATTTGTTTCAGTCTTATTCAGCTTGTTTCAAGTCTTATTCAACTTGTTCAACATCAATGACCTGGATGAAGGGATAGAATGCACTCTGAAGAATTTTGTTGGTGATATGAAACTGGGGTGAGTCACTGATATACCTGAAGGCTGTGTTGCCATTTCACCAGACCTGTACAGGCTGGAGAGTTGGGTGGAGAGAACAATGAGGTTCAACAAGGGATAACCCCAAGTACCAAGGAAAACTGTGGCCAACAAGTTGGGAGTGGTGATCCTGGCCCTCTACTCCAACCTAGTGAGGCCATATCTGAAGTACTGTGTCCAGTTCTGGTCTCCACAGCTCAAGAAAATACAAGAAGCTACTGGAGTGGGTCCAGTGTAGGGCCACAATGTCAATTAGGAATCTGGAACGTCTCTCATATGAGGAGATACTGCAGGAGCTGGGCCTGTTTTGTCTAGAGAAGAGAAGATATTAATGCACATAAACATCTCAAAGTGACAAGGGGATTGTGCCAGAGCCTTTTCAATGGTGCCCAGCAACAGGGCAAAGAATAATGTCTGTAAATTTAAATACAAGAAATTCCACCTCTGCTTGAGGAAGGACCACTTTACACTGAGCACTGGAACAGGTTGCCCATGGTGGTTGTAGAGCCTCCCTCTTTGGAGACTTTCCAAACCCACTTGGACGAGTTCCTGTGTCACCTGCTCTGGGTGACCTTGCCTTGGCAAGGGATTGGACTGGGTGATCTCCAGAGGTGATTCTGTGATGACAAAACATTGAATGTACAACAAATATATCTAAAATAGGACTTTTCACCTTTCTTTAGGTACTCTCCAGGTAAAGGTTATAACAGGAAAATGTGGAGCTTTGGGCAGGTGTGAGGGGATACCAATAGAAATGGACATGCAAAAGCAAAAATAAGACCACAGCTGTAGAAGTGGCCTTCTGTGAGATTGCTATAAACAGCGGCATTATCTACTCTGTCTGTAGCAGTTATGTCAACTTAACCAATAACAAAGGAAGATATTCACCGGGAGGCAAAGAAATGTAAACACATGGCTCAAAAAATACATATATTTATCCTATTGGGGAAAATATTTTCTATGTTTTTTCACATACAAAGCAAAAGAACCCAAAACATTGTTCTAACAATAAAAAATGTTTAAGTGACAAATTTCTGATATGTCCTCTTACAGCTGAAGAATTACTGTGCTTGGCCACATGAACTGAAAAAAGGTGATGTCAAGTTCAAATGATTTTAGAAATGGTTGATATAAGGGATGTATAAATCCTCTGTCAGAAGTACTCTGGGGGTATCTCTAAAGAATCTTCATAGCAGTGTATGGGTACTGAGAATATCAGAAGTTTTCTCATTCAGCTCCCCTGAACATTTCCAGGTATTAAAGCAGTTTCTGAGGTACACAGCATGGTAACCATGCATCCTATTTCACTGCTCAGTTAAAATAACAGGAAGTCTTCCATCAGAAGGTCTTAGAAAAACAATTATTTTCTCAGTGCTTTTCAGGTCAGGCACTAAAACAAGTCACTGGTGATCCATGGGGTATCATTCTGTGCCTTTCTCAAAGAGGCATAACAGGTAATATCTGGCCACAAAAAACCCCTAAAGTAGAATTGTGAGAGAGAAACTGATGTGGAAGTGATGGACAGCAGCCAAGATGTATGGGAATGCTTCTCAGTATCCACTGTGTCTGTGTCTTATCATTGTTACTGGGTCCTACGGATCTATCTCAATTACCATCTCTGTTGCAGCAAGTTGATAAAGTGATACATTAATGGGTAAGATGGAATTCTGATAGCAAGGGCACAAGAAAGCAACAAACCTCCAACTAAATACAGACATAAAGAACAATGAAATTCAAGGTCTGTTAGGAACTTCACCATCAAATCAGAATAAAGAACATAAGAAAAAAGTGCACTGAAAGAAGGATCTCAAGAATGAGGCTAAATAAAATATTAGTCTCCCTTTCCCTCCTTTTTTCACCTCCCCCTACCCCCCTTTATTTTTAATTTTAAAAGAAAGATGTAAGAATTCCTGGAGTAAGATCAGTATCCTCTGTTGTGGTCTAGAAACTACATCTTTTTTCAGTGAGCCCTGATCACTTGGACATCTAGTCAAGCACATCCAGGGATTTCTGATTGGTACCAGGGCACCAACACAACCCTGTCCAATACAAATGAGATTTTGCTCCATTTTCCCTTCTGCCTTCTTGACCACCTACTTTTTTTTCCTCTCTGCCCATCTCTCAATTTCACAGTGACCCTGAGCCTCACTACGCTTCACAGCACTGGCACAAGAGGCTGCAGCAGCTCCTGCTGAGAAGGAAACAACTTGCCTGGTGGTGCCTTAAGCCCTGAAATAATGGAAAATAAAAAGAGGTGTTGTAGAGGACAGATTGCAGCAGTTGTTGACTACAACTGTGGGTACCACATTAGGGCGCCTGTTTGTGGCTGTCATAACCATTTACACTGAGAAGATATTCTGCTCTTACTACTATGGGTTGCTGTGACAAAATTGGAAATATAGCCATTATTCACACTTTTCCACTCAAAATTCAGGGACAGAATTATTCTATTCAGACTTTTATATGTGCATGTCTAAAATAGTAACTCTAACCAATATCTTCAGTCTGAAAAATAGATTTATATATTTTCTGCATTAATTTATTTTGATTTTAATTTTCATTTTTTCCCTTTCATCCTACATAGCTTTAGCATGGAACTAAATTGTCTAAAATCTCTGTACTTAAACATAGAAACTATTGAAATGTTGAAATTCACATGGAGTAGGGTCAAACTCTTAGCATATTGGTATATTGAGATATTTCTATTATCCTGGGTAAAGTTGCATCAATGCCAAATGGTCAATGTGGTCTAAATATTATTGTCATATTGGCTTTTTTATGTATTCAAACAAATTGAAATAAATACAACTATCAGCTAAGAAACTGGTCAGCATTATACAGATAAACAAATACAGCTCCTCAGAGGTTATTCAATGCAATGCTCTTTAAAAATAAAATGCAGTATTTATATAGCTGCCTCAATCATCAGACAAGTTCTGTTTTTCTACTTATGTTCATGGAAATATGGGTGACTTTCATGTTGGCTTGTGGGGTGTAAATGATTTCAAAGAAGATAAGAACAGTTCGAAATGGTGTAGAAGGTAAGGGATTAAATTATCAGGTAGCAAATACCTACTTGCCTGCATGGATTTGTTGCCAGAAAACTTTGCTGAATACACAATTTCAAATACAGTTTGAAATAGAATCATGTAGGAAATGGGGACAGAATAAAGTCAAATTGCAGCTAGGTGCTAATGTATATCTCTCCTGTAATCAGGTAACATCAAAATGGGTTATTATGCCAAAAACATACCAAATAACAAATATATGTCCATTAAAATATTTCAGAACATTTTTTTTCTCTTCCTTCTATGAATCCAGATGGACAATGCAGAATAAATAGAAACTGGATAAAAAAAAGTGTTTAAAAATGAGAGCCAATTAAATGAAAGTAACTACTGATCATTCAAATATCCAGCTGAAAAGTCTCCATAGCTACTTGCAGGAAAAACAATCTAAATACAAGATTACTATCATATCCTCTGTTCTTTCAAAATTTTAGTAGGTTTTTACACCTTCTTTTTTTTTTTTTAATCATATGACAGCAAGCATGCCTTTAAATAAAAATTTCTCTGTTTCAAGATAATACTTATTCAACCAGATGTCTGTTCACTACCACTGAAAAAAAACAGGTTTAAAGAAGAGGTTGAAAACAGCTGGTTTTCCCCATTTATAAAAAGCACAAGTGGAGATTAACTTTGATAACTGCTCACAGCAAGATTTGATTTGGCTGTTTAAGTAATTAGATTTAAAATATCATTCAGTTTTTCATTTAAAACTTGGGAGTGCTAACTCAACTACCAACCAATTTTTAGAGATACTTAATTGTACTCCAAATGGTCAAATAATTAAGGGCTTAATGTTGTAATTCAGTTTATTCTCAACTTAAACAATAAACCTATTATATGTTCACTCAGAAAGAAAATAGAACAGACAAAAGCACTTTACGAGCTCTGCTATAACTAAGGAATTGCAGTGTTTACATTAGTTTTGTAACTTAATTACCAAAGATATCATTAACTTTGTAGACCAGGACCCTTTTCTTTTATAGCTGCTGTAATTTTATTTGTCAGGCATTGGCTTTCATTGCAGGATAAACTGCTGTTCATTTTAAAATTTTGGCTTTAATAACATACCCTACTGAATCTTTTTCTCTTTAACAAAATTCAAATATTACTTAAATGCATGATGCACTTTCTGGAGGTCAGACACAGCAGGAGCATAAGAGGTCATGGGACATAAGCAGTGTCAGAGTGGCGGGTTTTAGGAAGATCTTTCCCAGGCCCAAATTTAGGATGTTAACTCTTGAACTTGCAAAGGAACATTAGGTGCTCCTTTCTGTCTCTGTCTGAGGGAAAAGCATCAGGCCACTTATACTGGTATGCTAATTACACACTGAAAATTAAATTGTTCAAATTATATCTGTCCTATATATTTCAGGAATATAGAAAAGAGAGAAGATGAAACAACACTACAGGAGAGCAGTAATGACTATGCATACTCTGCAAAAATGCCAATTCACCTTTGCAGCTGTCTCCAAAGTCTTTGAGGAGTCCCTGAACAGAGTCCCAAGAGAAGAGCCTTTCAACTCAGTTTTTCTTTTCCTCCAGCCAAACGACACTTGTGGACAAATTTTGTTAACATGATTTTCTTCATGTTTCAGACAAGGACATTTTTTTTAAAATCAGGAGCCAAATGAGGCTGCCTATAATGAATAAAACCCATCCATCCACATAAAAACTTCCTTCCATGATCAGATTTATTAATCTAATTTCTTTAAGCGCTCAGAAAGATTATCTCCTGAGCCTACAGATCCACAATGATGCTTCAGCCGTGTCTGTGTGATGATGACAGCTTTAGCATTCAGTGTTTTCATGTTTAATATAAGAAAAAAAATTAGCATTCAGTGTTTTCATTTTAATATAAGAATAAAAGTTTACCAACTAATCTTACTGGCTTCAACCTCCTTAAATATATACCCAGACATACAAATCTAAACCCATTTAAGTGAGTAATCAAATAAAGAAAAAGAGTTATGAAGCAAACTGTACCTATTGCTCTATGGACTTGGCCAAAATCCAGAGCCTGTAGATAGGATACATGTGATATTTCAAAGCTTACATAGACTGAGGAAAATAAAGAGAAAAATAATGCTGACTGGACTCTTCCTCTACTCTTTTTTCATACTGAGTAGTTGGTACAGCTGCAATGACATCTCCTGCAACTCCTTAGCACCACCTTCCTGACTCAGTTTCAATCATGGATCAACTCATCCATTTAACACTTGCTCAACCTTGTCATCCTTCTGCTTTGTTTCTTTTTCCATGTCTTAATGGATGCATTTGACCTCCTTCAGAATCATCTCTTGTCCTCCATCTCTCTCTGTAAACCCATGATCCATCAATGTCCAGTACTTATTTACTATTTCCAACCTCATTTTTGCCTATCTTCTGTTTTAGCAGCTCAGGTTTATTTGTCTGCCTATCACAAAACAACCTTTAATCCATTATTCTCTATTATGACTCTTCAACAATCAAAGTACATCTCTTAGCTTTCTAAAATTAGAACATTGTTGAAAAACTTGTATACCTGTGAAACAAGATCACAAACAAAAAACCTTAAATAATATTTAAGCTGTTTCTTGTTACAAGGGATTGAAAAATGGTATTTGCATGCTTTGCATGCACAGACTGTAAGTAAGTGTCAAAACTCAGATTATGGGGAGATATATTGGAAACAAATATATTCTTATCCAGTCTATGCATTTGTTGTCTGACTGGGGCATTTAATAATTGAGAAGGATTTTTTTCAAGAATGTCTAATAAAGCAAGAACACAAAACTGTATAGCATAAAGGCTGCATTTTTGGTAAGCCTGTGCTTGTCTAGGATTACACATTACTGTCTGCCACATGAAACTCTTTACTTCATGTTTTGGTCCATTGTTTAAAGCATCATATTTGTGCGATGTGCATCAGTCAACCTTAATACCAGAATTTTCAACCAAGGATAATGAGAAATGCAAAATCTGTCATTTATCATAATTGTACCTTTTCCTAAAAATGCAAGAAAAACGTGTTATCATCATTTGAAAAATGGGCATTTAGCTACATTGACATAAACACTTTTTTTCCCCTAATCATATTAACATTTACAAGATTAAATAGAGTTCATTCATTTAGGATAAATTTAAATCTTGTCACATGAACACTTTATTATTTCAGTGAAACCTGGGGCAGCATCAGTTGTTCAACATGTACAACTTCTAATTGCAAATACCAGATTTTTAACCTTCACCTATGGATGCCAAGTTGTGTGACTCAGACACAAAATGTACGTATACACCTATATCTGAAGTAGATATCTAACTCAGTTTATGCATGAAATGTCATTCTGGGTTCCCCAGTTGGTCCTATCTGCTGTTTGCCCCATCCCTGCACGAGGACATGAAGAGGAGTCTGTGGAACTGTTACATTTGATATATTCTTTCATCTGAAAAGCAGAGGCTCATCTGGTTGCTCTGTGGGGCAGGGTGTGATACCAACCTGTGGACACAGTATGTTCTCTTAGGTAATGCACCTTTTCATTGCAATTTCCTCTTGTGTGAATGTGTGCCAGGCACAGCTGGCCACCCACGCAAGCTCAGCCAACCAGCTGCTTCTCACACCTGGGACCACAAAATGAGCAAGGCTGCATAAGAAAGAACTTAATTATGAAACTGTGGAAATCAGTTTTTCACTCAGTGCTTGACATTTGAATTGCCACTTTCAACTGCATGAGCTAAGCAGCCTTCCATATCACTGCAATTCCCAGAAAAACCCATGCACTACATGGAAGAATATGGGCAAATAAACAGGAGTATTTGTTTCAATCACTAGCACTGTAAAGTCAGAAAAAACTAAAAATAAAGGCACTGATAAATGAGTGCTTTAAATGAGTCCAAAATACCTTTGTGTAGGGAGCTATTTTAAGATTTTGTACTTAAATTTCTCCTTGGAACTGCCTTTATTTTGTGTATTGGAAAATAATTCCAGAGAAGTTACATCTTGAGCAAGGTAAAGGAAAGCTCTACCATCTTCTTGCTTAGAGGACTCTTTTTGCCATTTTAACTTTTGTAGGTACATTAGTTAGCTTGAGATATGACACCACAAACAACTAACCAAAGTCCTAAAAACAAAAAAACCAAGCCAACTTTACATAAAAAAGATGGGAAACGCAATGGATAAAATTTGCTCCATCACTCTTGCATGCCATGCACTATTCTCAGATTTCACTGAGTACAAGAAAATCCATCTAATGTGTTTCTGATTTCACTGGTCCCCCAGTAGGACTGTTGCTGGCCAGCTGACCAAAGAGCTGATTCAGTGGGCTCTGTCTGACAGCCTGGAAGACTTGTATAACTTAGATGTGGTTTAAAGATGCCCCAGGTGCCCCATGGCCCCAAGAAGCACAGAGGTGAAAGGGCCATCACACAGCTATCTACAGAAATGCACACAAGAAATTCTTGACTTGCTCAACATCTCACTACGTGTCTGGCATTAGCAATTAGGAGCTAAGTGCTTCTCTAAAAGCTACTGCTGTAAATTCATGGTGGTCAAGACCATTTGACCTCATGCTTCTGCAGTCTCACTCCTTTTGCTGCTTGACAAGCAGTCTCTCCAAAAAATGTCGTTTGTTTTTCTGTTATTTTTCCACAGCAGTCTTTTACTAACCAAATCATATTGGAATTTTTAGAAATGGTCTAAAGTAGAAACTCAACCTCTAACAAAAGACAACACTAACTCACAATATTAGTCATTATTGAAAATATGAGATACATTGCTTTGAGAATAATGAGTCTTATAATTTTATTTTTTTACCCATACATTCTGTTTTCTCATAGAAACACTGTCTCGTTTTCTGTTTCTAAGCTTCCCTTCATCTTGTGATCAGCATTTTGTCCTTCCAGTGACCACAGCTGCCCAAAGCAGTGCAAAAACACACACAAAAAATGCAACAGAACATGGAAGAAAAACAAAATGTTCTTTATGTCCTGATGTACTTGTTAAGCAACAGAGATTGCATGGAGGAAAAGTTTGTTGCATTCATCAGATATAACTCAGGGTTGTTTGTGCATACTCTCCTTGAAAGCCAAAAGCAAGCCAAGAAGGAAGGAAAGGACTCTTCTTTCTTTCAAGCACCCTTCAGCATAAAAAGAACTGCTGCTGCTATTTCTCTGATGAAGAGATGACTTCATTATACAGATCTGGTAATCATGTAGATGTTGAAAGGTAGCTACATCTATTTTTATCTTGTCAATCTAATGGACTCAACAGGCTTAAAAACTCTATAGCCAGTCTAAGTGGCTTGTGATTGTTCCAAGGATAAGTGCACACAGCAGAATATGGGATCCCACACACATATTTCAGTGGTCAAATGCAAGCTGGCTCAGATGCCAGAAGGAACATTACCACACCTACTGGTGCATTTTGCCTGGGTGAACGAGGCTTGCAGCATAGCAAAGTATATTACTACAGGCAGAAAGCCCTGCTCATACAGATTTAAACCTTTTCCAGAACTTAAATTAGCACAACCTACTTCTACAAGGAATTGCATTTTGGAGCAATCTCCAGAAATTCTCACTTCAGTGTTATTTAGGTGTAGGAGAAATGCTTACAAGAATTAGCCTCCCCATAAAACCCCACCACACTAGACAGTTGCTTTCATCTTGAGACTAAAGTGTGAGCTTGATTTTCATCTCCTTTACTTTGACTTTACATAGAATCATTTGAGCTGTCATGAGGAATAAGACCAATTATCCATCTAATCCACTATCCCATCTTTGACAGAGGCCATCACCTCATGCTTCAAATGAAGGTGAAGGGAACTCTGCAGTTGACAATTATGAAACAATCAGCCCATAGGCAAAAAAATGCCATTAGTTAATGTTTTGTCCTATCCCCAGAAATCTGTAAGTCTGTATCCCTTGTCAAAAGGACATGCCTTAGCTGATATGACTATTGGTATTCTTCAGTCTCTTGCTGTGTTTTTTAATACTTTCAACTCTGAAACTCAATTTATCCAAAGATAAATTCAACTTCATACAAAGTAAAAAACAATAGAAAATAATTAATCATTTTATCATTCAATATTAGTGACTATCTTCAATTTTAATGAGTACTCATTAAAATATATATGTATAAAGGTAAAGGATACAATAGGATCTATGGTTACATTGTCAGTACTTCAGATTTATTACATCTTACTATTACATCTTGCTTGTGTACACAAGTTAGCATCAGATTTCTCAAGCTCTCTTCATTACTTTCAAAGTCTTATGCTCCTATTTATTTTGCTCTCCAAAATTCTTTCAGTTTTTCTTAAATGAGGTGATTAAATTTGGCATGGGAAATTTAAACTGATAAGATGATACTGAATACTCTGCATTTTATTTTCTACTTAGTCTTTGATCTCTTAAATATCATTGTCTGTTTGAAAGTTCCTGTGCACTGGACAGAATTGTTAGAAAAACTCCCTGAAATGGTACCTTGTTCCTCAGCAGGTGCAATTTCCATATCTTTAGGCCCAGAGAGCTACATGGGTAATTCAAATATATATTTTGGTATTCTTTACTTTGCATCTGCCATCTCCAAATTTCTTCTGCTATCAGGTCAACTTTGTGATAAAGGTTCATTAAGTCTCTCAGAAGCTAAGTATGCCTAACCCTTAACTATTGTGATTTAATTTTCAATCCTCTCTGTTGCCCTTGATCTTTTCTGGAGAGTGAAAAATTTTGCTCAAGCAGTATGACAGATATTGTCAAATCAAACAAAATCACCATTTCTATAGCCTCCTGATCCAGAAGCTGTGTGATTTTGAAATAGGTATATAACCTCAGGCTCAGCACTCTAATACAGCTCCTTGGCACCTGGACCACAGCTGACCAGTGACCAGGACTGCAGGCAGAGTGATCAGATGATTGATTGTGTCTACTCATGAAAAGATACCCAAATCAGTGGCATTTTAGTGTAGTTTATAGATTTACAGTATACCAACATAAATATCACAGTAGATGTCTAATGGAATTTAAGTGTCTGATTATAGAGATTGGATGTTTTGATTACAAAGATAGTGTATGTATTTGTGTCAATCAGACTTCTGTCACGAAATGCCAATGAACTTATTCTGACTTGAAAGCTCTCACAGGAACTCAGGACTTGTGAAAATTGCAAATTAAATGAAAGCAGTAACACACGTCTGGGTATATATTGTGCTTACAGGAGCACGGGGCTGATCCAAAATATATTCTTGTTTAACTCCTGTGAGTTTTCACACCAACTTCCAGACAAGTATCTTTCCAGGCATATTAGGTTTCTCTTGTCCTATTTTTTGCAACATTGAACATTGCTATCTGTAGTTACTTAAGGACAGGTAGGTTTACATTTGCTTAACAGAATATAAGGATTCGGTCATCTTTTAAGACTGATGCATTAACTTCAATAATAACTTTTCCTGTTAGAAATTCACATTAAAATAATTAATACCATAATTTAAAAAAAACCAAGAAACAAGGCAGGGGGAGATACCACTTCTGAGTTTTCAGTTCCAGTGTGACTTAGGGTTTACAACACAGCTTCTAATGTAGTTCCTAGGCAATAAGTTCTACTGAAATCTAAAGCAAAGAATTTCCAGCAAAAAGTCAAGCTTTCTATTGCTTGAAAAGACAGCTGGCACAGAAACACAGAGATCAGTTAGGAAAGGCTGAACAAACATCACTTTCTTATAATGGCCAAAATTTATTTTCATTTCTACCTCATTTTCTGTATTTAACACAGAATGATTTTAATCTACTATTCATGTGTTCTAATCATGTCAGATGTGTGGGCGTCCTGTAATTCTTTATGAATAATAAGGAGTGCAAATAGTGCTATCTTCACACTCACAGTTGACTGCACTCTGTTGGCTTCCCATCAGCACCTAATTTATCAGCTACTAATTTTCAGAGAGATAATGTCTAAGGCTAGAAGAATGTCTTTGTGCAAATAACATTACATTGCTGAGGAAGAATGTTAGAAGCATCTGAACAATTACATGTGCATCAAGACAGTCTTATTTGATGGAGGTAATTTTCTAAATTTCCCTCACCTTATTTATCAAGACTTTTTATTATTATAATCAACAGAAACAATGATTTTTCCAATATCACAAAATATTCAGTTACCTCTCAGCCAATACAGAATTTTTTTGAGGTAATTCTATATTGTAGTGTGAGTGGCAACAGCCCACTGTAAATGAGGACCGCAGAAATAAATGCCTAATATAATCTGAAATTACTAGTAACCAATCCATAAATGTAATATGAAAAGAATTTATAAAACTACTAGTTGTATCATCAAGCAATGTTAGATGACTGAGACATAATGCATTTTCCACTATTTTCCATTTCTTGTTTCCTTTTTTTTTTACATAGACTTTTCTCCAGAGTTAAATTAAAAATTAAGTTTACCTTCCTTGAGAAAATTGATTTAAAACTTTTGATGCGATAAATAAATGTTTATGTTTGCAGTTTTTTAGATTTTAGAATGGATGAAGAACAGCATAATTAAATGTAAGTTTCATTTTGTCAATAAGCCTCCATCCTTCTTCATAAGGATTTTTCCATCTAACTTGCTTCATATATAAATAGCATCTCCTCACAGAAAATAAATTTTGAAATAACTTAGGGAGTTACACAACCTAATCATTCAGGTTGCATTAGCAAGTTTCCATGCTCATAGGTTTGAGCCCTGGAGGAAATTTGATACACAATTCATCTCTACATTTGTTTGGATGTCACATTCTAAGACACTACTCTCATTTTCTTATATACCTTACTAGAAATTAGTTTTCTGGGTCAAAAGTTTTCTATGCTTTGATAGCAAAAAACAAAACAGATCTTTGAATCTTACTGGAATTTCAAAATAACTTCTACTCTTCAAATATCTGGTTATTAATACCTCTGCTGCCACTAACTGCACCAACAAAAATAAAACTTAAAATCTGTCTGCCCATGAACCATAGAAAGCCTTTTCTAATATTCAGATTCCTTTAAATTTCTGGTAGTGATATGCAAAATTCTTTAAGCTTATAGCATCCAAGAATTTCTATGATGCTGCAAAAATCTTAATGTCTTGTAAAAAAAGAAGAAACCTCTGTAAAGTCGTAAATTGCATTGAAATTATTTTCCCATCTAAAGAGAAAATATTTTCTTTCACAAAAATTGGTGAAAAATCTGTATCTAGTGAATTTAAAATCAACTTCTGGTTGGCAAGAAGTCTTAAATAATGAACAAAATGCTTGGTCTATTCCTAAGTCTTCTAATAGCTTTACACATGACCTGAGGAAATTTAGTGACTTATGTTTTCAGGTTCACATCTTCACAAAGAAATACTGATTTAAAACTTTTCAAAGCATTTTGATTGCTTAAGCAGAAAATAATCTATAAATACTTGAAAAATATTATTTAAGCCTTAGATTTGGAGATGAAAAAACTGGGTAAAAGTAAAATATTTCTGATACTATGAATTACTACTATCTTTTGCTATTTTTGTTCTCATAGAAGTTTTGTGGAGGGTTCTATTTGTTTGCTTTTGGTTTGTTTTGGTTTGGTTTTTTTTTCAGTAGAACAGTAGCTTTTAAGTAATTGAAATACTGGAAGAAAATAGGATATACATCAATACACACAGAATATTAAATGAAGATTCAGTCTAGCCTACTTATGGATAGATAGTACAGGAAAAAATAATTATCAGGGACATTATTCAGGGACAACATGGAACAGTATTCTGTGGTGCATCTTTCCCATTATTGGAAAATGCAGTGATGCTTTCAACTTTAGCAAAAATTGTTGGTAGTTTGTTTTGACATATGAATGTTTTATCAAACCCTGTTTGTTCATCATAGCATCTTTCCTGTGCTGGTCAAAGAAAGGGTGATATTTCCCATTTTCTCTTTGATGTCAATACTCAGTTATGCCTTGTCCAAGCTCTGCCTGGGTGCTGCCAATCCGGGGGATGTCAGTCCTGGGGTTTTTGTGGGTTTGTATGAAGCCCATCCTTCACGTAACTTATCTGAAGAGAAATTATGCAATGCCTATAGTTCTTATTTTCCCCTAAGCTTTCCCTGAGTGGAGCATGCCATTTCTGTCTAGTCTGTAATGGTTTTGTTATATAAACCAAGTCACTGACAAAATTTGATGTCAAATCCTATTCACTAGGGACTGTTTATAGCCAAAAGATCAGAATGACTTTCAACCCGTTTTGTCAGGACTCAGTGACTGGCCTCCCTTACAGAGTTATCCTAGGTTTCTAACACTTTTTCACGTTGTTATAATTCTAAAAGCATTCTTTCCAAAAAAATATGAACAACACTGGAATTTTAATTTTCTTCTTTGTACCACAAACATAAACAGATACTTTAATAAGGGATCACTAAACCTGAATTTATGTTGTTCCCTATTTCAGTTGATTTAAAATGATACTTGCAAATATTTTTAATTCTGTATTTCGTTAGAATAAAAAGCCAGAAAATTAAGAGGTTTTTATTCTGACAACTTCAAATTTATAGTACTGAAGTTGAATCAATTACATAATTTCTTGTTAATTTTTAACAGCCTCTTATGCCAAGTATGATCTTATAGAAAAATTATAAGTAAGGCTTTTGGGGATGGGATATTTTCTGTCTGCATACCTTGTCTGTGGAACCCACTGAATAAATCAATCCAACTGCTGGGCAGAATGTCATTAAACTTTGGGAGGGGAAAAAAGTTGGTTTTTACACCTCTCTGAAAAATACAGATATAATAAAATGTGATCAGTAAAAACTCTCTCTTACAATTAAATGATGTGTATAGATATTTTTTAAACATCATTTTCTTTGATTTCAGCTCCATCTTATTGTTTACCCCATTTTGCTTGAGTAGAAACTACTGAGGGGATTGTTCAAGAACTGGAGACACAAATTCATCATATAGGGACCAATAAAAATTGTAAATTTCAATGGATCAACATGGAATTACTTTAAACTGCAACTTTTTATGTGTTTTAAATGGGTACTCAAGCTTTGGTAAATAAAAATCTTTTTCCTTAAACTCTGGGCAAAGAAGACACAGATGAATTGTGCTCAATCAATGGAATTCACAACTAACCAAAAACTAGCTGGATGAGGCTCTAACTCTACAGAGAAGAAAATTATGACCAGAAAAGGGGGGGAAAAAAAAAGAGCTACAAAATTAGCTTTGATTTCTAAGTTATATAAAAGGCATTCCAAATTGCCATATTTTAATGGTCTTAAAAATGCTAGTTTCATTTCTTAGATTGCTAGAAAGTATGAAATTTGGTTATTTAGAAATATTAATTAATGACACTTTAGGCAGAAGTGGAATAGTTAGGAATGCTGTAGCAGTTCCAGTGCAGAAGGGATTTTGAGTGAGCAGCTATCAGCCACTTTTGTTTTGCTGTTATTTCACATGGGCCTGGCTCCAGAGGCTGAACTCCTACAGGCAGATCCCCCTGGACACTGGCACAGAAGCAGGAGTTGGTGTTTGGCCAGTGACTCTGCTCCCCTCCAGTTTGTTCTCAGTCTGCCACAGCTAAGGGTCAGCATTTACACTGATCACAGAGACATTTCCAAAATAACATGGCTAACACTTTCATCCAGTTCTGATGTTACATTAATGATTCCAAGAGTAATTTCCATCCACCTTGCTTTTTAGGGAGCACATGAACATACCTGCACATGCAAGTATAAATATCTGCACAAACAGAGAATTTTGAATACATTCATTCTTATGCATAACACAGTTTTCCAAGACTTACAGGAGGAGAAACTTCACATGGACTTTCCTGGTCTTTACTATAAAAAAAACCCCAAACAACTGAGTTATGAATATGCAAGTCTAGTGGAATGTACTCATCCATTTTAAAGTATTTTAAAAATTTTATTCTAGCATGTTGGAACACCTAATGAAAAACTTATGGGAAATAGATGGCTCCTTCCTGTTAGGTTCCATATTAGAGCCCACACTTCTTTACAACCTAATTAATTAATTATGATAATGAAAAATTACATTTTTTATTGACTCCCAATTCAGTTAGTAAATTTTCTTCTCCAGGCAGTAATTTTCTGCTTGGAAAATTTACTCCTATCTTTGTATCTTGGTTAGAAAAAGATTATGAGTTTTAGCAAAGAACAGAGTTTGTATCCCTTACCAGTACTGAGAAATGTGGAAATATACAACTCTGTCACATAAATGTGAAATCTATCTTTTTTCTATTCCTATTACAACTGATTTCATTCAGTGAGATAAAAATATAAGTGTTTATACTCTCCCACACTTACACGTCTAAATCAAAAAATGAAAACACTTTGCAGTGATCTACTGCATATCTTAACAATGGAGAACAATTCTTTTAGCACGACTATGTGTGGCTGACTCAAAAACTGCTGAAATTCAAGGGACAAGCTTATGATGACTTCAAAGGTTTCAAAGGTTTTTGAACAGGCCCCCTAGTGTCTCATCCACTCTAATTTTTAACACCCCAAGCAATAAAATTCCCTCTAGTCTTCTTTAATTAGCTCACACAGTAATTTTGTGAATTATTTTTAAATACAGAATCTATTTTACATCCTTGCTGATTTCACAGTTACTTGTGTAGAACTCTTCTATTAGTGCGTTCTCAGAGAATTTAATCTTTTTTTTTTTTTTTGAATCAGTTCAGAATGCCTTTCTTCCAGATGTAATCTCAGTTTCCAGAATCACAAGGATAGTTCTTTTATAACCTAGGAAATCCTTTGATGTATGTTTGTGTGACTGTGGTGTACCAGTAGATATCCAGACCATTAATATTTAATTTGACTTGGATATACTGTATTTTAAGCATCTTGGAAATATTCTTTCCTCTTTTTTCCAGGAGACTCAATGGTTTGCAGTAGATGTTTTTAGTGCTTCTATTCAAGACAAGATAAAACAAAACAAAACAAACCTTCCTCATTCGTCAAAGCACAGTTTGCCAGTCATGATTATATTTGCTATACTGTTAACATATTATTGTTACTTCCTCATAAGAATACTTTTACAACATGTAGTCATTCATGTTCCATCTAGAATAAACATTACCCAAAACTTATGTAGGACCATTTGGTCTTTACATTCTTATTTGCATTATATTTTAATTCATATTCAGAGGTACTGATTAAAACAGTATATTGCCACCATCTAAACCCCTCTAGCTTTTGGCACTTTGGGCAGTGGTTTCCTACTTTGATACCAAGTCCTATAAATGAGTCAAATTCTCAAAAAATAATTTTTTAGTGTAAAGTCAGATAAAAGAAATATATTGTTTGTTTTTTTTTATAAGTGAAATACTAAGGATGTAAACCACTGCAAAGGCATTTTATAATCTTAAATTAATAGGAAGGATAACTAATTTATGACAATGAATAACCATGTATTTTCTACAGTCAACTATAAGTTCCACACCAAAGAAACAGAACAATCTGTGCTTAAAGATCATAGAATCATAGAA
Organism: Aegithalos caudatus; assembly: GCA_013389925.1. Classification (NCBI taxonomy): domain Eukaryota; kingdom Metazoa; phylum Chordata; class Aves; order Passeriformes; family Aegithalidae; genus Aegithalos; species Aegithalos caudatus. Next base: position 18,497 of record WEIU01022703.1, on the reverse strand, counting down.
TGGACTGGATTTGAAGGGACCTTAATGATTACCTCACTCCAATCCCCCTGCCATGGGCAGGGACACCTTCCACTAGACCAGGCTGCTCAGAGCTCCATCCAACCTGCCTTTCAACACTTCCAGGGATGGGGCAACTGCAATTTTTCAGGGCAACCTCCTCCAGTATCTTTTTTTACCCTTTTTACCGCCATAGTGAAGTATTTCTTTCTAATATTTAATCTAAACCTGCCCTCTTTCAGTTTAAAGCCATTGCTTCTTGTCCTATCACTACATGCCCTTGTAAAATGTTTCTCTCCACCTTTTTTGAAGACCCCTTTAAGTACTGGTAGGTGCTCTAAGGTGACTCCAGAATGTTCTCTTCCCCAGACTAGATACATCATACATTCTCAGCCTGCCTTCACAGGACAGGTGCTCCAGACCCCTGATCATCTTTGCTTTTTCCTCTGGACTAACAGGTTGATGCCCTTCTTATGTTGGTGACCCCAGAACTGGATGCAGAACTCCAGAGTGGGTTTCACAAGAGCAGACTAAAGGGGAAAAGTCACCTCCCTAGACCTGTTGGCCACTCTGTTTTTGGTGCAGCCCTGGATGCAGTTGGTTTTCACAGCTGCAAGTGCACACTGCTGGCTCATGCCAAGCGTGTTAACCAACACCCTCAAGTCCTTCTCCTCAGCGCTGCTTTCAATCTGTTCTCCACCTAGCCTGTGTTTATGCTTGGGATTTCTTCAACTCACATGCAGGACCTTGGTCTTGTTGACCTTCATGAGGTTCACACAGGCCCACCTCTCCAGCCTGTCAAGGTCCCACTGGATGACATTCCTTCCCTCCTATGTGTCGACAACATTGCACGGCTTGCTATTGTCAGCAAAATTGCTGAGGGTGCACTCACAAAAAGATGACTAAATTCTTCCTGACTATGAATGACAAATTTTCTCACACAAGTAAGCAGTATTTCTTTTAACATCCATGTTCAAAACTATTGTTCTGGGTGATGGATAAAAAAAAAATGCTAGAAAGAGCTCTGCCTCCCATGCCCTTAGTGGACCAATATAATGAGTGACTCACAGAGACACATATTTTCATGTTTGGTTTGTTCCACTGCTCACTTATTTCATGATTTAAGATTTTAGACACATGATACCTATGTCAGGATCTAGTAAGACTCCTGTGGTGTAGCTGTTGGTGTTCCAAGAGTCATAGTTTTCTTATCATAATCTCTGAGTACCAGAGCTAGATTTGATTTGCTTTAAAAGTTTGGGCATGACTTAAAGTCTTCAATGGTGTCTATTCAATAACAAAAGAAGTTAGAGATCACAGGACACTTTTTCTAGATGTCTCTAAGACATCGTAGTCGGAAAATACAGGGGGAAATATCATAACCTTTCAGTATCTTTTTTTTAAAAAAGTTATTTATTTCTTAAGAACACAAAAAAAAAAAAAAAAAAAAAAAACAAAAAAAACAAAAAAACAAACCCCAAAAAGTTAATATCCTATCTCAAATTATTATTTGATTTGAACTGATCTAAATGGGAAAATTTTCACGGTCTTGTTGGAATCTTTCTCTCAAACAGAGAAAAAGAATCCTCAGTCCTCTTCTCCTTCCTATCTGACTGAGATAAGATTGTTGTAGCTCCTCCATCTTCCAACATCTCTCATACTGTTTAGACATCTAAATCATACTACATACATAAAATACTTTACTCTCAGTTGGAGGTTTTTTATTGACAGTCCTTTTCACTCTCACTTAAAAATGTCTCTACAATTATTCAATCTCCCATCAAGTCTAGAGGAAGCTTGTGGTGATTCAAACAAGATTCTTTCACTTCCTGAAAAAATATCCCCTTTTCATTTCCCTTCACTAAAATTACTTTGAAAAAGTATAAACAGATATAAACTTACCGCTTAGAAGGAGAGAAATTGCAGTTGTTTTCACTGTTGAATATATAACCCAGAAGACATTTTACATATAATTGATGGCAGTAAAAGATCTGCTTTTTAGACATCAAAACTTCTCAAGAAATTTTCTGCCACCTTGATGACACTATTGACTTTTCTCCAGATGATTGACATGAGTCCAAAGAGAGGCTGAGAAAATGTACTCTTAATCAGCACCCTTAATGAATGCAGAAATCTGAAGTTGCTCATGTGTTCTTTATTAAGACATGTCTTCTGTGAGATGCTCTACTTCCTCTTCTGTTTTTAATAGGTGAGGTTCCACATCAGAAGAAAATATTTTCTGAAATCATGTTTGTCACCCACATTTTTAAAGCCTTCTGAGAGTTTCTAAAATCTTCTGATTTTCTGAGGTTCTTTTTGCATGTTTATATGTTGAAGTGGAGTCCTTTCAAGGACTCTGTAGGAAAACAACCTATGATTACATTCCTTTCTCAAGGAGACACATTTGATGGACTTTTGTCTCCACCAATGTGGATGGAGAGGTGGTAACTTCTCCATCCAATCCAGGGGTAATCCCTGGAAAACTATAAAACTCAAGTTGTAAATAAACTTGCTCTCTTTTTCCTGCCTTCAGCTCACTGAGTTCTGTGCCTTCATTTCTGCGTCGTATCGTGACACATGTTTACAACAAAAAAGTGAAAAAACATCAGTTCAAAACAGCAGTAATATCTGATGTTCTACACAAATGATGACTGTCCAGAGCAAAGCAGTCAGGCAAGTCAATAAATGGTTGTACTGTTCTCTGATCAGTAACTGTGAAATCTTATTATTGGGGTGGGGGTGATGTTTGTGCATGCATATTTGTTTTTTTTGTTTTTTTTTTTTTTAATGTCAGGGAAGAGAAATAGCCTTTCCTCATCTTCTCTCCTTATTTGAAACAGAAATGGTGTACCTGACTTGGTCCAAATCACAGGCATATACCACCCTTTATAACAGTCTCAGTCTTCAATGTTCATTGCCTTCCTTGCACCAACTTGTCATATGAGTTGTGCCATACATACACTGGAGCTCCCAGACTCCACAACAGGCTCTCATGATCCTTCCGTTGGCTTTGGACATTCAAGAGTATATGGCACAGAATTTTCACCCATCCATCTGGTCCTTGACATACCTCATTAAAACCCATTGCTCTGCTTACACTGGATCTGGAAAAAGAGACCAGCAAGTCCCAGGACAGTTGTACATTTTGAACCCTTATCCAGGACAATGGCTCCTCTCATGGCTTAGCCTACTCTGAAAAGGTTTAACCTACTTTGGAAAATGTAACAGTCATCCTTTGGTGGTGGTGTTTTAATAAGGAAGATATTAAAGTCTAGGGACCCAAAATACAGAATCACAGAATCACTGGGTTGGAAGAGACCTTCAATGTCATTGAGTCCAATCCATGCCCTAACATGACAACTAGACTATGGCACTGAGTGCTATGTCCAGTCTTTTTTTAAAACACATCTAAGGATGGTGACTCTACCACCTCACCAGGCAGACCATTCCAGTATTTTATTATTCTTTCTGTAAAAAACATTTTCCTGATATATAGCCTATATTTCCCTTGGTGCAGCTTGAGACTGTGTCCTCTTGTTCTATTACTTGCTGCCTGGAGAAAGAGACCAACTCACCTGACTATAACCACCTTTCAGGAGGTTGTAGAGGGTAATAAGGTCACCTCTGAGTCTTTTTTTCTCTATTTGCTTACCTAGAAGCAAACCTTTTGAGAAGCTGTGTTCTGAAAAAAAAACAAAAACCCACCCCACTTGTGAAGATATATTTGAACATTGACTGCCAATCCACTAAATGGTCTCTTACAAAGCCTTGTAGCTAATGAGTTACCTTTACTGACACTTGACTTGCAAACCACAATCTCAAAACTACAGCACAGTCACTTGTACTCTGTCAAAATGCTATGATGCTATTTTGTGTCCTTGACAGCTTTAACATCATGATGGTACACTACAGTAGCTCTGCTAAGAGTGGCTCCTGTTTTTAAAGCCCTTTCAATAAACAGTAAAATAAAATCCCTAAAAAAAGAATAAAACAGCCAATAGTTTACTTAGCAGGAATCTGTAACTTCAGAATGGTAAAAAAGAGATTAATATCAGGAGAAAAACTATGTAATGCAAATGACATTATCAGGTTTTCAGTTTCTGCAGTGAATCACATGCAGCTGTATGCATTTGGACCACAACTGTGCATGTTCTGCACTGCATCTCGTTGGCAGTTTGTAACAAGGCTATTTGCCACATAAGAAGAGATCTGCTCAGATGGAACCTCAAATATTTACTTAAAACAACAGGGATCATTACAATCAGTGTTTCACAACAGCAAGCTCCAAACATTCAAAAGAAAATAGATGACTGTGTATATTTTATGGAAATACCATATTTTGATCCATGTACAAGAAAGCTTCCACATAACACTGGGAAAATGTCCAGAAGATGAGCACACCATCTTTAGTATGGAACTGTGAGAAACACACAACTCGAATACAGGTACAAATGTTCAGGACAACTTCTGGGAAACCACTGCTAACCTGTTCCAAACTAGTCACCATGTGAAAGCAAACAATAAGCAATCTATAGTCATCTATCAAAATAAGCTGCATTTCTATGTGCTGTTCTACATTTGATTTTTTTTTTTTCTGTTCTATTTTTATACAATTTTCAGAAACATCTAAAGACATTTTGTTTGTTAAAAAATTCATACTGGAAGATATTTTTAACTTTACTATGCTATTCAGCGGAGCATACAAAATATGGAAATATAAATCCTCCACAAAATATTCTTGTTTTTTAAAAATAATACATCATATTCAGACTCCTCATAAACGTCTATAAAATAGCTTTTGAAGCACAGACCAGCAAGAGCTGTAGGTAACAGTGAGAAATCAAAGGCAGAACAAAGGAGATTCTTGAATTACTCCATATCTGAATTACTAACAGAAAACAACCCATGTTTTGTGAAAAAAAAATTAAAACTCTTATCAGCAGACCAGTGCTTTACTTTGACCCTCCTTCATATGACAAAGAATGGAACTGATTTGCCATGTTTGGGGGGTCTAAAAGTTAAACCCAGGTCAGTCACAGTCAGTTCTCTTCATTGTTCTCAAAGAGAAACTAACACCTCCAAAAGATAATACATTTCATCCTAAAATAGCTTCTAAAGTAGGCCAGATTATTTATCTTTCAGCTATGCCTATTTATTCCATTTACTGGAAAGGAAGCCTTTGTGACTAGCATGAAATTAGACAACTCCCTTTAACAGGACTGAAGTTACATAAAATTAAACCTATTCAAATCATCTGTCTTTTATTTAAGGATTGGCAAGGGAATACGTGCATTTAATACTGTATTTATTTTTATATCTGCGAGGATTTTTAGACAGTAGTTAAACATTAACATGATGTCTCATTGCCTTCTATACAGTAATGGACAGATCCCTTACCTGGGTGTAAATACATTGATCAAGTAAATATTGAGTCTGCAAACAGTGTGTTAAAAGAACATTGCATTGGATCAATGTCCATTACTTTCAGCTAAACATCCATTCACCATCATTGGTTATTTACTTAAAGTTTTGCCTCATCTCTCTGTAACGAAAATTTTGAAGTATCTCCACTAAAAACTCTACAGGAGTGTTCTACAGCCTTTATTTCTCAAGGGTCCATGGGAAGAGAGATCAGACTTCATCTAAAGAAAAAAATTCACCACAACAATTGAGCCTGGGCTACCAGGTAAATGTCTTCATAGCATGGCTCTGCAAAAGTTGCCAACTGATACATGTACTGTAGCTTTCTGTGTTACGTCACACAATTTATTAGATTTTTTTTAAAGCTATCATATATTGATTTTCTGCAAAACACAAACTATCATTATTTTTTCCATGTCTCCTTATTTCCTTCTTTCTGTAATCTCTCTATAAAACTTTCCTTCTTTGTCTTGCATTTAATTTCTTTGGTTTTGATTTTGTTTTTGTTTTCTTTCCTGCAACTGTCTTCAAATTTTCTGCTTGTTCTCTTTGCCCAGTCTTTTAGAAGAGTGGGCCATTCCCATATTTCTTAACATGGTATATAAACAATTCACCATCCAAGCCAATAGCACCATGCAGAAAATAGCCATATATTAAAAGCTACAGGTCTTCAGGTCTTGAAGGTTACCTCTAATGCTCCCCCCTCTCCTCTTCTCCTCACTTTTGCAATTAAGCTCACACCTTTTATTAATAGACTATCCTGTACCTGTGAGTTTTTCACACCATAACTGTATTTAGTGACTACTTTAGCTGTATTTCAAAAGTCTATTCAGGCACCCATCATCTTCAGTACAACCCAGTGGCAGGGTGTAATTTCTGAAGATTTATTCTGGTGATATTTTCTGCTGCAGCTAGCAGTGTTGTAGAAGCAGAGAAGCAGGCCTGGGAAGCATTTATAAGGCTTGACAGTTTTCAAAGGACAACTGAATGTGCATCTAAAGCAGCTTCCAACCCTCTGAGCTTGGCCAGTCATTCAGGATTTTCATCTCTCTCCATTTCCACCCACAATTACGTTTTCTGTGGGCAGCATAATTCCTACAGTGAATGGATGTATTTAACTGATTTTTGTCTGATGTTTCTGTCTTCCAGCCTGATAGGGTCTCCTGCCTCTCATGTAAAAAATAAAAACACACTCATATGGAAAGAAAATGGCACGGGCACTTGGATTTTAGTTGTTGCAACTGTAGGAAGCACTCTGGATATATTTGGAGGCAAAACACTTTCTGATGCCCAAAATTATTTTCTTTTATGGTCAAATAAAGAAAACTGCCTTAGGAAATAAGTGATTTCATTCAGCCTGGCTTTGAAAAAGGCAAAACCCCTTAGTTTTCTTAGTTTTTCTGTGGGAGAAAACAAGTTTTTTTTTAAGATTCTGTTGTGCAACAATTCAAGGGGAGATGGTGTTTATCATATTAGTACAATCATTTAAGGTTAATTCTACCTTTAAAATATACAGCACAAGGCTAGATTGACATCTAAATGAAAACATAGATCACTGGTCTCACAGCAAGACAATTCCCCTGGTGAATGGGTTAAACTGTTGCTGTCAGATTGAATACAATTAGTACAAGTGATATGCAAAGAATTGCTCTGTCAGGAAATGTCACTGTCATTGAGCACTGTTCCCAGGCTGCCTCCAATTTTTTGTCTGGCTCAGAAAATTTTAATAAGAGGTCAGAATTCAAATGGAAAAATTTAACCAAAGTGCATAGTTTCTCCTCAACTTCTATTTCAATTTTTATTTTCTGCTTTGTGCTTCACATAATTTTTTGGTTACCAGGAAACTATTCTTAATTGTCTATTTTCTGGTTTAGTTAACTCTTCTTCTCTAGTTATTGTTAAGTTAAACTAACAGTTTTTGTTGGTATTTCTTACACCACTTTGTCTTTTGATTATTTTTCAAATAACCATTAAGAAAGCACATTATAACCATTAAGAAAGCACTTAATAACCATTAAGAAAATCACACAGACAGCAAAAGACAAGTACACAAGAAAAAAAAGTATTTTCTGTACAACATCACTTGGAACCTATTCACTGTAATGCCCACCCACACCCTGTAATCATTCCTTTTCCCACTGTTTCTTTATTGCAGTCCTCCAAAGGTTGCTTTTGGTGCTAATCTTTTTTTTTTTTCTTTCTCCTCTATATTTTTGCCCTCAGTATGTGAAGCATTTTAGGACCTTGTATTTCTGTGCTAACTCCTCCAGATCCTCCTTTGTATTTTGGAGAAAACGGTCACCTTTTCAGTGCTTTCCTGTTATTTTCCAGCAGGTCACAGATTCCTGCTGGCCCTATGCATTGACACTGTGCAAAACTTTTGAGTGAGTTTGCAGACTTCTAGCACTGCAAGGCTGGTGGCTAGGGAATAATATTCCGGGAGCAAAAGTGCCCTCAAGAAACCGGGTTAGGGATGGTCAAAGGGAAGGTTCGGTGCCTGTTCCTAGGGTCATGCTCTTTTACAAGCCAGTGAAGCAGGCAGGGTGAAATGCTGCTCTGAGGGCAGGCTTAAGGAAATGGGCTATCAACAGGGTACTCAGCTTGATCTATCTGGGAACTGTCTTTGGGCTGCAGGGCCATTGAGTAACTAAAGGACAGCAGTGCCAGAGCCCAAACCATGGGCTTTAGGGAATTCCTTTTTCCATCCTTGCTAAAGAGCATCTTTTTCTGTATAAGGTACTGTCCCTCATGACCCAGAGCCCCCAGGAGGCTCAGAAAGGGGCTGGCTTGCAACCGCTTCAGCATTTGTAAGCCTTGTGCCCTTGCAGATGGGAAGAGCAAGGGCCACCTCTGCTGTCAGCAGAGGCTTTGGTGGCCGCGGGGCCCGGCGCTGCCGAGCCTGGCCCCGACCCCGGCGGCCTCAGCTCCTCCCGCCCGGCGCTGCCTTGCGCAACCACCGAGAGAGCCCAGCCTGTCACTGCCCATCTCCTGCCTCTTCCTACCGCTCCGAGCAAAGGCATTTCCTCATGTGTGGCTCAAGCACACAACTTTACCAGGGTTTGTAAATCCATTTCATTATCAGTTTGTTGCTAAATTACAGGCTCTGACCCTTTAGCCGGAATGCTGCTTCAGGTATGAACTAAATTCCCTCTCCTTAGGGAAAAACATCACAATGCAAGAATTACCCTACTGTAATATTCCTCCTGGTATGCTGAGGCAAGTCTGTTGTGCAGGTTCTTTTAGCTGAAGATACACTACCTTTCTTACTTTCTTGTGATAATCAACAGATTTTTTAAACACTGACTTCAACCAAAAAATGTGATGACAGCTTTGTTTCAGCCCATATCCCTGCATACAGACATCCTGAGAAACATCCCTTTTCTTTCTCCCCTCATCAAAACTCTCATCTCATTTTCATTTTCTCAAATCTCTTTCTTTTTTTTTTTTTTTTTAATTTTTTTTTTTTTTTTTTTTTTTTTTTTTTTTTTTTTTTTTTTTTTTTTTTTTTAAACTCAGGAAGTTTAAAGTTAATTTACTCTTTGCTGAAACCACTATCTCCTTTTTGCTTGAGAAGCTTGTATGTCCAGTAAACCACAAGGCAAGATGAGGGAGCGGTTATTGTAGTGTCATTGCCATCTCATTAAAAAAGATACACGGCAAAGAAGTGTCTAAAATTTGAATTACTAAAATATATATCTCCAGCTCTTTTGTCTGTGAAGAAAACATTAAACCTGAGTACAATGACTTCCAGAGAGTACAGGCTTACTGAAATAAGAAGACTCAGAGGCAAGCAAATTGTTCTAATCAAAGCTGCTACTTTCACTTACACTATTGCTAACCATAACACATCATTTTAGTGAAATGATTGAACTGATGCTTTGTAAGTGGATGTAATGGCAGATAACAGGGCATGGTCTGGGGAAACCAGCTGTCATGAAACTCTGCAGAAGCTGGGGAATGAGATAATCCTTCTTCCCACAATAAAGAAAATTGTCTCCCCTTTCTCAAGATGGGGCAGAAAATTAATCTTTTCCTCAATATTAAATGTTTCAGTAAGCTCTAGATGTGTGAAATACACATCCTTCCTGCCAAGAGTCCCAGCTGTCCACTAATCACTTGCCAATATCTCTTTTCGAAATATGCTGCCATATTCATATGGAAAGTGCTAAAAAGTATAAAATGATATACACATAATATATACAATTATGTGCTTGAGGATAATTTTAATGAAACAATAACATGGTCATTTCTCTTTTTTGTCTTTGTAGAACCTTTATTTCTGTTTCACCAGCTCACTGAAATTTGAGCTAAATCAGATTACTAACTATGCTAACTACATATAAGCCACTCACTCCTTTGTAATATTTAGTCCAAGTATTTTTCTTCATGAGCCATTGTAAGATTTGACTACATAGAGAAGGTGAAATTTTCAAATTCAGTTTGCTCACTCAGATAAAGGCCTCTAAAGTAGTTGTCCACAGAGAAAAAGCAGCAAATTTATATATATATATATTAGAAGTACGTATTTTTCCCTCAAATATGAGAGGGAGACCTTCTACTTCTACCTCATTCTTCATTTAGTGACAGGTAAATAAATTACAAGCAAAATCATACATATAAACTGATTTTCTCATTAAAATTATAGGCCTTGATGTCTTTTCAGAAGCAGACTCCTCTAAGTAAAAAGTGTTAATGATATTGCATGATTTTTTAAAAATAATTATGCTTATAAAGATTAAATATTAGATACTAAAAGGCAAGTTAGACAAGAGGCTTTTGCTGGTGGATTGCTATGAATCAAAACATCTTACTAACAATGTTCTTATTTTCAGCACTATCACCCAAAATCATAAGCAATTTCTTTTAAAGAAGAATACAATTACTCCTTAAATTTATTCTCAATATTTTTGATAGTCTTAGATTTTGTATGCTAATTTCCTTGTAGATAATTTAGAACCTTGAGATCAATTTGTTTAAGTGCAACAACCACTTCAGCATAGGACAAAGAAAATATGATTGCTTAAATCTCATATATGCATCTTCCCATAGGAGTGGAATACAGATGAGCTGCAAATGAAACACTCTCATCACCACACTGCCCAAAGCAATTTTCCAGTATGCCCCCTCCCCTCAGGACATATTTTACTCCACCTTTACTATGTTTATGACATGATTTACATGTTAATGAGAAGTGACAGGGACTAAGTAATTAGGAAGCAAGACTGTAGCTCGTCATGCATTTTAAATACTGTAGACTGCAATTTTGAAATAAATATTCAGCCCCTTTCCTCATTTTCTTCTTAATTAGAAAACACAATCAGTTTAGTCTTTATAACCCAAATATACCTTCCAAAGGTAAATAATAGAAAAAAAAAGAATTAATACAATAAGCATATTTGATCAGGCTAGTTCTTGTATATTTGGTAATTTTTTATTACATTCTATTTATTAAGCTTGGACTCTACAGTGAGAGCAACATAAAATCTAGAGAACAGTCCTTCCTCTGAGGCTGTGACCTCTGTAAAGCTACAGTGGTTTGCACTGGATGGAAATGCTGCAGGGATGTGCAGCTGTGTGTCTTACCTGGATAATTCTGTGGGTAAAGAACTTTGTGTTATGACTGGGGAGAACATCTCTACATGGGGCTATCGAGGCCCTACAATAAAGTCTGAAGGCTTCTGTGTTTGGACAGAATGTCTTTCTGATGATGTACAGGAAGAAAAGTGAAGAAATTCAGGACAGCTGACAACCCCTGTGTATGTATAGAAGGCAAGGAATGGGAAATGCCTACCAGTACAGCCATTTCCATAGTAGGGATGAAAGTGCTGCCAATCAACCACAACCTCTTTCACCTTCTTCATCTCCTTTCACGTCCCTTGCCCACACACAGAGACTTTGCTCCTTCCAAGTTTTTACATGGTCCTCTTTGTAAGATCAGGACCTCAGAAAATAATTCTTACTATTTCAATACTGATTGTCTATGGTGCCGAGGGAATTAAGTTTCAGAATACACTTCTGATCTATGAACACATTACCATTCTAATTATTCAGGTCAGGAAAAAACTCAGAGCAAAAAAAGAAACCTGCTTCAAAGTATTCTAATTGAAAAAAAAATCATTCTCCTTGCAGGTTTTCATACTTCTTTTTGCCAAATATATAACCAAGTTGAAAGACCTCTGAAGCTAAAAACTCTGTTGGGTTTGTTACCATTCTATGCATTTTGCTTTCAAACATTAAATGCTTGGAGAATGCCATAGCAATGTGGTGATCCTTTTAGTAAGAGATGCTGCAGGTAACAGGATGCATATTTACTAATCCTATTTCATTACTGAAAACAATTGTAATGGGTGCAGACATGATAGAGATTTCTTGGTAGAGAAGTAACCAAAATGGAGCTGATAACTATTAGATAGGTGGTGATAAGTACAGTACCTCTTCTGTGATTAAGAAATACTATCTATCAGCTCCATTTACAGTCATGACTGTCTGGTAAACTGTTCATTCACAGGACTTTTAGGTTTCCAGATGTGTGCTGCTTTTGCTTGGGATACAATTTTCTTAATAGCAGCTGTTATGGCATCTTTTGGATTTGTGCTAGAAAGAGTGTTGATAATTCAGGGATATTTTATTTAATCATATTGCAAGGCAGAGCTCACACACAGTCAAGGTCTTCTCTGTTCCTCATCCCATCCCACCACCAGTTGGGCAGGGGGTGCACAAGGAGTTGGGAGGGAGCACAGCTGGGACCCCAAGAGACACCGTGGCCTCATGCTCAGCACAAAGCAGGGGAAGAAGGAGAAGGCAGGAGGCTTTCAGTGTGGTGACATTTCTCCTCCCAAGTCACCACTGTGCATGATGGAGCCCTGCTTTCAAGGAGGCTGCTGAACACCTGCCTGCCCATGGGAAACTGTGAATGAATTCCTTCTTTGGCTTTGCTTGTATGCACAGTGATTTTGCCTTACCTACCAAACCGTCTGTATCCCAGGCCATGATTGTCTCTTGCTCTTGTCTCTTGCTCTTGTCTCTTGCTCTTCTGATGCCTTCCCCATCCCCTCCAGGGGCAGAGAGTGAGCAGCTGTATGCAGCTTAGTTGCCAGCTGGGGTTAAACCATGACAAGATGCTTACATAGTACTAAGAAATCTAAGTGTTCTCTAGGGGCATATTATGTATAATTGCTATACATGCAAGGTCTTTACAACCATTACCATGGAATGGATCTTGTGGATGCAGGATTTGAGAACTGATCATGCAAATACAATAAAGACTGAAGTACAAATAGGTTTTACCCAAACTGAAGTGCTAAGAGACAACAATATGTGCAAAGAAACCCCAAACTAGTGTGAATAGTTTACTCGTGTATGTTTTTCCAAAGAAGTATGTTCACAACTTTTCTCTTAGTAAGACAATTTATACTGTAGTTATTATGATATATTTGAATGTCCAATCATACAAATATTTAAACATGAACATTAATGTCAATCTGAGAGCTACCTAAGGGCAAGTAAATCATGGCAGTGATTAATTGTTTTTTGTTAGCAATTTTCACGGGAATACACTCTAAATATCTCAGCTTGAGGTACTTGTCTCCCTCATCTATAAAATATGCAAAACAGTTAATTAAAAAGGGACAGCAAAGCTATTTCCAGTTCCATATTACCTATATTAAATACATACGGAAATAAAGAGCCAAAACCCAACACTGAAATGTAACTGGCAAGTACAGGATTTTCTTCTAATTCCCTCTGAACTCAGCTAGCCAGATAAGCATAAATTGCAGTCTATCTAGCCATTGAATATAGGAAGAAAAAAGGTGAATTATTCCTTTGAACTCACTTTTGACAGGTGAAGTGCTGGCAGTATAGTGAGACAGACTTTCTCATCTTATTAAAAAAATAATTAATAGGCCAACTTGACCATCTGTTTACATATTATATTGGTACTACTGTATCTGGACTGTGAAAGTTGAGATAGAAAAATGCCCCTCCCTAATAATCTGTTTAGTAAATTAGTGGTTTTTTTTTTGTTTGTTTGGTTTTTTTTGTTTTTTTTTTTTTTT
>WEIU01022702.1:190354-221737 GCA_013389925.1 Aegithalos caudatus | reverse complement strand
TTTCTCAAAATTACACAGAAGTATCATTCTTCCAGAACACTGGTATCAGTCACAAGATAGGACTCAGAAAACTCAGTGAAATAACCTGTTTCTGAGAGTTGAGTTCCAGGATCTTATTTTTTCAAATCTTCCATTCTGTATCTACAAATTGGATATAACAGTATTTGACTGATCAGTAGTGCTTTAGATTTCTTCCTCCTGCAGCAAAGTAAGGTCTAATCTCCAGTAAGTGGTGTAATTTCCTACTGGAGTGTGGCATTAGGGGGAAACTATTAGATGAGCTGGTTTTGTGAGAACCATTTCAGGAAAAGGAAGAGTGGGTATATTGTGAAATACCTTTCAAATACATAAGAGTTCAACAGCAGTTTTATCCTAAAGCAGGTTACCATGGGGAAAAAAATGTTTTCAAAAGAGCTAAACAACAAGAAAAAGAAATGTAATGATTTCAGCTGTATGAACATTTAAAATAAAATGAGCTGGTATTGACTGATACTGAACAGGAACTGTGTTGAGTAACTATTATTTTACAGAGTCCTAATGAAAAAATTTTACCTTTCCAACAAAATGCTTTCAGAATGTTTGTCCCAAATACTTCTTCATACCATTTCATTCTCTGTCTTTAGAATTTGGGATGTTGAGATATTCCAAACTGTTCCATTATTTCAGTTTTCCCATGAGTAGATGTTAAGGTGGGATTTCCCAAGGAAGCTATAACAGTACTCTGTGGTGCTCTGAGGAAGTGAATGCAGTGCAGTACTTAAAAATATCCATGGGACCAGGCTTGAGTTTCAGATTATGCACCTGTGTTTGTACTTGGCAAAAGGAGCTCATGAGTAACTTTGTCTGTGGGATTGATTTTGAAGTTATGGTGAATAGCATCAGATTTTGTGCTGGTGCCACTTAAAATCTCATTTTAGTGAACAGGCTGTAAACTGGTATTAAAGTCTGACTTTATTGAAAGCAATGATTCTGGTGTAATTGTTATTCATTTATATGCAAATGTTTTCATTCTCACAAGGTGTGTTGACACAAACTGCCTTTTGAACCAACCTTTGAGACATAATGGAATGTGTATGTACTAAGAAGCAGGAGGAGCTTGAGGTACAAATTGTTAGAACTACATAATTATGGAAATGAAGAAAATTTTAATTGTTCTCTATTCAGCTGGAGAAATAATAAAAAACCTCAAATATATTTCCCCAAGCTGATTAAAAAATAATTGAGGCCAGCCTGGACAGCTTTTTGTAGGACAGACTTTTTTCACTGAGTACCATTTCATGGAATGGCTAAAGAAAGAGACTCTGGACTAAATGTAACATAGATATCCAAGGAAAAGACTCACAAAAACATGCAATACAGCAGTATGGTTGTTCAGCTGATGTAAGAAAATTATTACATCTGAATTAATGCTTTTTAACTTTCTTTGATACAATTACAATAAGAGGTGAAATATTGACACAATGTGGTCCTTCATTGATTATCCTGTTTAACTTTCACTATCACTCTTTTGACACATCTAGGAGCAATCATGAACTACAATATAAAAGTGGTTTTATAGATCACACCATCAGTTTCTGTCAGTAGGAGGGTGATCTTGAAAATATTGGTATAGAATATAAAGAAAAACTAGAATACAGGCAAATAAATTCAAGGTGGTCATAAATTGTATAACAATACAAAAAATGCCAGGGATTTGAAGGGAAAGAAAATCAAAGTATACAGAAATAAGCCATAATGAGGAAAACCAATAAGATTATTTCTTAAGTGAGGGATTGGGAGCAGTAAGGGAAATATCAGCATAAAGTTACTATTCAGTGACTGGAGACCAAGATACATGATAATGTTGCTTGTGTTTATTAAATGCGACTTCAAACAGTTCAGGAAACTCCCAATTTATGATGCAGGATGAACTAGAAGCAATTTTTGCTATGCAGCTCTGAAGTCTTGCATAGCATTGAACGTCAGCATATTTTGTTACACAATGTAGAAAATCAAGGTGAATAGACAAAATGTTACAAACCTAGGGTTTCTCAAAGGAAATGAAGCTTTGTTATTCATCTATTAAAGAAAAGGTTTATACACAAAAAGTAAGATTCAACAGTGATTCTGAAAAGTCCAGTGAAATCGATATTTTAAAGAATCCTCTTTCAGATTAGGAATTTGATATATGAATTTAATGTGAATCGTTTATATTAATTATCAAGCTGAGAGTTATTCTTTATCTTGAAAGAGCTTTCCAAAGAGCTTGGATATAGCAGTAAACACTTAGGATTTTTTTGTTTACTTTTGTAAATAAGAAAGAACAAATTCTGTGCCTTGTACTCCACTGTATGCCCTGTCCTAGGGCACTGCCCCTCACTGCTATAGTGCCTGCACTATCTTGGGCTTGTGAAACCAGCTGTTGGGATTTGGTGGTTGTGTTTGTCTGGCAGAGATGGCATTTTTCTGAATGTCTATCACATTTAAAAGAGAACTAAAATCTAACAAGCAATGCCTGTTCACAGGGTGGTGCCTGGGACTTCACACTAAATTTTTGAGGCCAAAATTGTTTTGGACATTACACAAAAGTCTCTTATATTTTCTCACTGCATGGAAATATCTTAATTTTCATTTGTCTCATGTTCTGTTACCTATACACATACAGATGTCTTGGTTAATAACTAAGAAATGCAGTGCAGGATGTGAAAAATTCAGCACAGTATAAAATGGATTTCTAAGACATTTTGTTTGATGTTATCGGGTCATAAAGTCAAATTTATCCATGAGACTTTATGCATATTTATTTAATTTTAATGAACATAAGGAAGAACAAATTCTTCTACAATGGAAACAACAAATTATTGTAATAGTGGCATATGTTATCAGTTCAGCTACAAGGGAGTGTTTTGTTCTCTCTAGGCTGTAATAGATTCAATACTGAGCAGAGAAAACTGATTTAACGAATTGAGTATAGTCAAATATTGAACAGAACACAGTATTCTGTACTGTGAAAACCTCCCAAATACATTTCTTAAAACCAGCAAACACCCCTCAAATCCTAAAACAACATTCAACATTGGAAAATGAAGTGCTCAAAAATGGTGATAGTTTTTTCATAAAATCGGCCTCAGAATACACCCTCTAAAGGTATAAACACTGAGTGTTTACATGTCCAATTAGTCTGGTCTCTAGACATAACAAATATCAAAATGTCTTATTCATCTGAAGCTCAACTTGAAGTCTCTTCAGCTTCTGTGAAGCACTTCATGAAGAGGTCCACACAAGAGGGGGTACATGGGCTAAGAGTAGTCCCAGCCATGAGGTTGCTCGTGCACACTCTTGGCTTTGGGTTCAGTGCTATTTTGTGTGTGACAGAGGACATGAACCAATGCCTTGCCTTCAGGTGGTGTTCCAGTCAGCCACTTGTGGCACATCCTTCTGATAGCAAATCATTAAACTCTGTTTGAATCTCACTGGCACTGATTTGGGCATGGATTTCTACACTATGTGAGTGTGCCCCATCTACTTGGCTTTGGGTCTGTTTTGTCTAAAAAAATATGGGTTGGAATAAGCTTTTCCCATGTGCTATGAGGCTAAAGCTGTTTCTTTTTCTTCAAGAGGCAGAGCCAAAAATGAGACAGGAGTGTGGCAAATTCCATAGGTACTGAAAGGGGAGAACAGTAAGCTCTGTCTCACTAAAAGTCTTCTGTAAGTGAGAGAACAAGTCCAGCAGTAAGGTTTTGAGGGGCTGTTCCAGTGCACTCTTTTGGAGTGGACTGCACATGCCAGCTTTGCTGATGCAAGACCAGAATTCCCAGATGGAAAGGATGGGTTGGAGGAGAGATGTGTGCTCATGAACACCTCACCATGGATGGAAAGGGAAAGCTCAAGGCAGTGACCAGCTTGCTTGCTTCTCCAGGCTGACATTTCTGGTAGACAAAGCCCTGCAAGATAGGCACTTCTAACAAAAGCATTCAACTAAGAAAATAACATTTTTAAAACTTAGGGTTAACTTGAATGCTTTCTATGGAGTTACTTATTTTCAAGTAATGTATTGAGCAAAGGCTTTTGTCACCGAAACAAAATAACCCTTTCCTCTCCCACTTTCAGCTGTATTGTGTATTAGGCAGAGGGCAGCATTTCTTCCAGCTGCATCAAACCCTGTTTGTCTTCTCCTGTCAGAAATGGTTTTCCTTGCACTGGTGGAGTACAGGAGTGTGCAGCCAAGTGCTACTTTTTTAAAATGCAAATTCCTGAAGAGGCACAAGTTTATCCCTGGGCAGAAAGAAGTGGTGAAGTGGCGAATATGCTGAAATCCATTGTGGTTCAGTGAAATCAAGTTTTAACTACTGAACAAGTTCACTGTTTGATTCACCTTAATCACTTGAGTGTAGAGTATAAAGTGTGCTCTTAGTGTATCCAATGAGGACATTTTTTCCATGTTCTGATATTTAATTTGGCATGCAAATGTTCCTATGCCTGAGGCTGAGCTCCAGCATTATTGTCCTGCTGATACACCCGTGTTCATTCATTGCGATTTATAACTTTGAACAATGTATTTAGTCTTCCATATGCTAATTCTGAAAAAGACGAAAAACATGGGCACTGAGGCAGAATTAAAATTTTCTCTTTACTGTGCACTGCCCCCCATTTGCATTTGCATCTTTCTAGCTATCAGGAATTCTTCTAATAGAAGGTACTTTTTTGTGTTTTTCTTACTCTAATGTAGAATTTACATTTACAGTTTTAATGCAAACTGTTTTGATTAGAATCATGTTGTGATTCTAACATTTACATTTCTGATAGCTCATAGAGCTGATGGAAATGAAATGGTTTTAATCCATTGTGAGGAGGGCAAAAAAGTACCTTCTCTGAACTGCACATCCTAGGTTTTCTTCTCTGTGATCCAGTGATATTTTTCCTTTTTTTTCTTTTCCCTCTAATATCATATTGTAGTTCAGTAATGTCAGCATTTCTAACTGATATGTAAATATAGCTAATGATGATTTAGGAGAACATCCAAACTATGAACTTCCCTCCAGAAATTTTAGGTCCCCGTTAAGCCTATTACTCAGTCAAATCACTGACTTGTTTAAAGAAAATTAATATAAATAAAGTTTTTTGAAATTCTGACTCTAGTCTGATAACAGATGATCTGTGACAGGGCTCTAGAATAAGGCAACTCTGCAAAGCAACTACTAATTCAAGGATATTCAACTTCTGCCTGAAAACTGAACAATACCATGTGTAACTTGCTTTATTTTGTTTGGCCTTATCTTTAATTCCCAGTAAATTATGTGTTGCATTAGAACTACTAGTAAATGCTTTGAACAGCAGTTTATGATAGGGAGCCCAGGAGTCCCCTATAAAAGTGTAATAATGATATTTCTTTCAATTTCCAGTGCTTTGAAACTATAAAAAACTTCTTGGGTGGTTAAAGTCACTCAACCTTCAGCATCATTTCTTCAAATGCCTCAGTGGGATGCTAGAATCCTTTACTAGCCACAGGTATAGCAACTTAAAACATACTAAGGCACCTTGGCAAGCCAGGGTAAAGAAAAATGTGGGTTTTTTTAATTGCACTGTATGTCGGGTTTACTTCTTTTGGACCATACAATCAGTACCTTGTCATATTTACTGAAAAGATTATTTTAGTGGGTTGGATTGTAAAGTGCTGATTCATGCAAGTATGTTCTATTTTTTTCTGTCCTTTCATATTTTGATATGGTTATTAGAAATGGTCTGGCTAGACTGTTAATTTAGAGCAACAGACAGTTCAGAGTAGCATGATTAGAGAAGAGTGGCCTGCGGCATATAAAAATCTATGCAGAATAGGGGAGATTATAGAGCAAAACAAAAATCTATCCTTCTATGTTAATGCTCAGTGAAATTTTAAAAATAAAAATAAATATGTAAGGAACTTTGCCTTTTTAATTTTCTTGCAGGTTTAATTTAATATATACATAAAAGGGCTGTAAAACAACGTGTATTATTGATGTTTTATGTATGCTCACAAGATCAAATTATTTAATTTCTGTGGTGAATGTATTTGTAGGAGGGGATGTAAAAAAAGCCTCTTCAGCTCTTCTGAACTTCTGTGCTCTTCCAGAGTACTGTGAATTTTATACTGTTGCTGTTGGCTATATTAAGACTTTTAATATAGAAGAGAAAATGGAGGGTGCACTTTTACTACCTTAAAAAACCAGTCTAGGAGCTTCTGCTGCCTCCTTGAGAAGGGAACTGCCTGATCTCCCTGGTGCAGACATAGCTTCTCAGTGCCCAGATGTCAAACCTGGCTTAAAGCCTCAAATCTGGATCTACAGCAGTAGGATAAGTTATGACAGAGTGGAGTTTCCATGTTAGAGGTAAGCACAGAGGAAGGAATTTTCAAATATTTTTTTTTGTCCAGTAGTCCTTTTGTATGCAAATGGGCACATATTCATTGCAATCATGTAGGGGTCTAGCAGTTATAGTGATGCCATTAAAAAGCTACAAAAGTGGTTAAAGCCAGTTAAAAATGCCTGAATAGAAGATGTAAGCCTGACACTAGTTTCCAAGGGAAAAAAAAAGATTGCAGTCAGTTACATGAGAAAAATAACCATACTGGGAGAGAACCTTGTGTGTTTGTCTCTTCCTATGGTCTTACCTGTGACATGATCTGTGCTAGAGAAAGCTCTATTCTGTAGTATAGCACCAGCAAAAGAGAACGAGCTAAGCTACTCCTACTTATGCATATAATTCATATGCTGTCTATCAGCTGTGCCTCTGATGCTTTTTGTAGTTGTGCTGTTCACTACCTCAGTGGGATTTTGAAAGGCAGCTTTATTGGCAGAGCTATGGCAGTACTGGCATCTGTCTGCATCTTGTTGGAAATGTTTGTTACTCCTAGCACACTTAACAGTGATCATAGTGAGCAGGATTCAAAGTTCTAGGCACACACAGCACAAATGCTTCTAATGACACATCTCACAAGGAGATGAGGCTGGTGAGAATTTAATGATGGTTGTGACTGAGGAAGGAAGGAAGGGCTGCTTCCTCTCTACCAAACACTGAAGTGATAATTTTATAAAACAACATTCAAAACTGAAAAAGTTTCTCCACAAGGTGCCAAATCCATCTCTTATTAATCTACATACAGAAGTTTCTGTATGTATATTAATAAAAAGCTGATCTGTGTAGCTGTAGCTGGACTTGTTCCTCAGATACCTTTGCTTGGAAATAATATTTTGTTCCCTGTCATCACTGAAGAAGTGCTTTTTGTCCATGTTCCAGCAAGTGGCATGCTCATCACTCAGCTGTGTTTTGCTGAAGCACTAAGCATGCAAAAATGACTAACAGTAAGTTAGAAGTCTAAGGAATGCAAATGTCTTCTTAAATAGATGTTTGAAGTGGGCACAGAAGTGTTTCACTTTTTTCCTGTATATAGTGAAAACATACTATTTCTCCTCTGCATTTTAAGAAAACTGCTGTCCTACATTTGGAATAATGCAGATTAGGAAGGAATATAGATAAAATGCGACCTTCCCATCAAAGCAACATTTAACAAATACCTAAGTCTTCACTCACAAGGTGGTAGGCAACACAAGCTGCAGAGATTCATTATCCAGATACCATTATCTGGATACCATATCCTTTCAATCCCCACATGTCTCTGGCATTATCAACTTGGCAGTGAGTTGCCCACAGTGAAAATGTAGGCCCTAGTGATGAAGTCTGTGGAATTAATATTTCATTCTGAATACCTCTTTTTTGGTATTGTACTTCTTTACATGTCAGTGCATGGAGAGGATGGTTTGCCCTAAGAGTCACCTGTTTTTTTCTTTAACTGATTGCACATGTGTGCAATTGGAAAGATGTAGTTCTTTAAAGCAAAGACTATAGTGCTTTGCTTTTTTGTACCTTCTTTTGTTCAGCCAACAAGGTTCTGCTGCGCATTGATGAATAACCTTGCAATAAGTAAATATCTGAAAAGTGCCAAGAAAGAATATGCCAAGACTGTATTCTAATATTATAGTATTAAGAATAATGTTGATAGATGTATAAAAAAAGTATGTCACTGTGTTCTAGAGAGGAAATGTTTCATGTTTTTGCCTTAATTTTGTTGATTTCATCAACACTGTATCAGAATCCTCTATGGTTTTGTTCTTTATATTGCATGAATATCCAGTACTTATTGTATACTGGGAGACCTAAATGAAGCTGTATAGCAGCCAACTGTAAGAGTAAACTTGTAACTTGGACATGGTTATTTTAAGCTCTATTAGTCAAAATGAAGTGCATTTTTTGAGAGAACACAATGTTCCTCAACACAATGATTCAGTTCAAAATTGCACCCATGCCACATGAAATGGTAAAAGCAGCAGTAAAGAAGGAATCTTCATTACCAAGTGTGTCTTGCCTTTCTGGAGGTTTAAAAAGGCAATGAAATACATTTATGGGCATCACGCAACCATCTGAAAAATATGCCTCAATTATAGTGGGGCTGTCATGGAGAATTAGAAAAGGAAATTCTTTTATTTTAACCTTTGTTTTTAAAAGCCATTTGCAAGATTCTGCAGTGTTCTGTTTTACAGTCCTTGTCATAGGAGTTTTCTTTTTAAAGGTGTCTGTTTTTTTCCTTTATAAAATACCTGTAGTTAGACTAAGAAGTCTGCATTTGGTTACTGAACTATATGGCTTGACTTAAAAAACAAAATTAAAAAATCCACATCTGTCTTGAAGACTACTGAAACATTCCTGCTTCCTTCTTTTTCTTAGAACTTCTCATTTGAGAAAAACTCAGTAATTGAAAAAAGGTTAATCTACTCTACTCTAAAGTAATCTAATCTCCTAGTTCTTCCTTTTGAAATTGATAGTCCATAAATCATCTGCAGAAGAAATGAGAGAAAAATGTCATAATCACAGTGATCCTTTTTCAAAAGAAAGTACTGAAAGAAAAAGGAAAGGTCTACATACAAATTTTCTGTTCAAAGGTAATTGAACCACTGAGATCAACAAGTCTTTAGTTAAGTTTGGCATAGCTAGCATTTCAAAACTTCTTTATAAGGAAGCTTTTTTTACTTTTTGAGAAAGATCTGATTTTTACACTGCAATTTTTCACTGGTAATTGTGTGACTGAAAAGGTGTTGGGTTTTCTGTCCATATCTGCCCATTTATGTACTGGTTTCAGAATTTAAATTTAGAATACTTTCAAAATAAGAAAATATGAAGTTGTGTGGTTTAAAAGGTTGTCTTAAAATGGATTGTAGATTTGGGACTATCCTATTTCCTGTGGGAGCAGCACTTTCCTGTTTAACAGTGATGTGTTTCACGGTTTGCAAATTTAAATGATGAAATTTGTCTCCCCAATGACAGAGATTGATTTGGCTTGCACATGTATTATGACAATAGATATAGAAATCCATTACGCTAATATAATGAGAATTTATTTTGAAATAAGGAAAAAGTATATTTGGAATAAACATTATTTTTCCTGTCCTTTTCTCTGATTTATTTCCTTACCTTTGGGCTGAACTTGCCTCTGAGCAAGCATTATTTATAGGTGGGATGGCTTGCAAAAAAGGATGGTTGAGAAGTATTGCAAACTATGTTTCAGAAATCTTTCCATACTGAATTCAGAGTTTCCATGTCAGAGATGTGAACCTTTTAATCACTTAACTTTTAGAAAGTTGTGTGAGTTCTGGGATGATGTGAGTACATAATTTGAGCCTCCTGTGGTTAAAAACATGCCTTTCCCAGGAACTGATTCAGTTAAAAGATGAAGATGTAATATTCTCTACCACGCATATAACATTTGTTGGATGGAGGAATATCCTCTGTGGTAAAATGATATGTTTTTTTCTGTTACACTGGTCATATATTTGTATTTAATGTGTGCAAACAGTCTAATAGAAAGTAAGCAGAAATAATTGAGTAATAATTGATGCAATGGTGAGACTATCGCTCATTATTGCTTCTTGTGAACATCACAGCTAAATACACTCTAGATGGCATAATAAGATCAGGTGCTATTACAAAGAAAATCCTGCGTATCAATTTTAAATACAGAATTATTGAGATACATACTAGAGTTGCACTATGAGAACTGTTGAAATGCTTATAGCCAAATGACTTCATTTTGCAGAAGTGAATTTCAGCTCTGAGTTGTGGTAGTACACAATACTATTCAAGTTAAAGATGAAAGAAAGTTCTGCTACTGAAACTTGCATTTCAGTGTTAGTAACTTAAACTATGACCAGCAGAAAATGTGTTTCTAAGCATACAAACATGCATTGCCAAAGAAAATACCTTCCCTAAACTGACTGCAGCCAGTAGTTAAATAAAATTGCTGAGTATCTAAAATAAAACAGTTTTACAGTGTTAAATAAAATAGAATTTTGGTTTGTTATTGAAGTTCTACACGCTACACATTTTTATAATCATGTGGGCAGTTTTTCTTTAATCAGCCCTTAAAATATTTATTATGGTAGGTATATTTTACATTCTTAAAACCAGGTCCTCCTCACTGACATTTTAAGATATTTTCTGGGGAAAAAAAAAAAAAAAAGCTGGTTGTTTGCATATGTTCCACTGCTTTAGTGCTTTGCTGTGGGATGTAATTCTGCATAAGTTACTCCTGCTCTGAGTCATGAGCTGGGAGTGCTGCTAAAAATATGATGAAGATCACTTACACCTGTGGAAATAAATCAGATCTATTTGACTTGAAAACCTCTGTGCAATATTTAAAATTCATTGCAACTATGAGATCTTGGTCCATTATTTGGGTGCTAACAAGTATTGTGCCAGCTGCAGTCAGCAGCCCAGTGCTCACTGCCTTGTGAGTTACCTGGCACGTTGAGTATGAGAGGTATGAGGGCCAATTATCAGCCCATGTGTAACATGTATCTTAATACAGTCCTGCTTTACTATACTTAAGGTTAGGAGCAATGAGAGGCATAAAAATAAAGCCAGTGATTGCAGTGTTTCAAAACAAGGCTGAAATAAATTATGAGATATGTAAGGGCCAATATATAGGTTACTTCTATTCTTGACTGTGACAACATTAATATCACAGCCAGGGTTGCAGTAAAAGTAAACACTTTAAAATGCTGATTGAAACCATCAGGAAGAAAGAGCTATAGAAGTGTGGGATAACATTAGGAAAGGCTGTGCTTTGTGATTTAGTGGGTATACAGATCTGACAAACGATTCAGTTGTGACTGAGTTAAACACATGTACATTTCCTTTACTTTCCTCTTTGTCACAAGCAGAGGGAGGAAAGTCTCTTCATTTCAGCCATAGGGAATGATACGAAGTATGTTCTCCCTGAGAGGAAAAATACAGTCTGAGTAAATATCAAAACACCCTGAAGCTGTCATAACTAAGTCCCTTCTAATACTGGCTAGAATGGAGTCTCACTGGATATGACAAATGTGTTAACTTGAATAGAGCAAACAGCATTTTCAACAAAACATGAAGGCGTTATCTTTTCCCTCTCCCCTTGATACCTGTTGAGGGCTGGAAGGAAACCCCCTGTTTCTCTTAGAGAATGTCATTTACACCCACTTCAATTGCTAGAGCTGTAACATTTCGCTTGGAAATAGCTTCGCTGTGCAACAGCTTTATTCCTTGTAACTGACAGTTTTCTGCAAAGGCATAGAGACAAATTTGTGACTGTATTCCAGGCAGCTTCACTGTTTAGAGTCCTACATGTTCATCATACTTTTCTCCTGTCAGTTGCAAAACGCTCTAATCTGTGTTTGCTTTTAATTTTGTCGTAATTTACTAGCAATAGATAAATTAAAATGTGAAGCAGTTGAGGAAGATGGCTGAGATAAGGGTTTCAAATTGCTACTAAGTTTGGCTTGGCAGGTGAAGTGATTAAAAATAATCATCTTGTAACATGCCTTTGTATCTCCCCTGAAGGAAGCGGCAGTGCTTGTGCTTCCTGAAACCTTAGGGTACGTGAATCAGAAGGAAAAAGAATGGAGAAGTATGGCTGCAGATTTTACTGGCAATTTTCAAGTTTGAAAACAGTGAAATAAATATTGTTTTGACGCTTCCAAAATGGAAGAATAACTCCAAGGTTTTTTAAAGAGTAAAATTTTTCTCTTTTTTGGGGGGGAAGGTTTTTTGTTCCTAAGTTCCTGACTGGACTGTTACATTAATGATGCTGAACTGCTGGTATACATCAATCATGAAAAATAAAACCAGTCATTATATTAAGCTTCCTATATGGGTGATTTCATTTTCCTGTCCAGTTGGGCAAAACATTTTTTTTAGATAACAAGAAATAATAGGAAAAACTAATTTTTTTGGGCGATACGTGCCAGCGTGCTGCTTTTATACTCTTACTATCATGCTTGCAAACCCCAGAGGTTTACAGTAGCCATTCTGCTAAAGAGTCATGTTTGTGTTTTGTCCTAAAGAGGAATATGAATTGAATTATTGCTCCATAGTTTCTTCGGGGCTGAAAAGGATATGTTTGTACTACTGTTCTTCTGGACTTTTCCCCTGCTTTCTCATTTGTTCTTGGCAATGTGAACTGCAGCTCTCTAGAAGATCATTAAGATCGTTAACAGATCTTGGGGATATTTTCACAGCCATGGCCACTCTTCCTTCCATTTTTGTGTGCCGTGGCGATGGCATGGGAGAGAAACAACGGCTTTTGATTAACAGAGAAATGCATAATCTTGTGCTCTGTGTTTATGGATTTTAAATAATCGTGTTGAAAGTCAAGAGTGTTACGTTAACAGAAGGCATGATACCTCTGTCATGCAATGCTGGGGACCGTACCTACCGTAGTAAAGAATGTTAACTAGAGAAAGCAGAGCAATGAGGGCTTAGAATTTTCTCAGTTCTCACAGTAAATCCATATCTGTTATTTTAGAAAGCTTTCAAATTGTAAAAGCTTTTTTCAAAAGGTTGTCCAGTATCTAATAACCCTACAGTCCTGATGTCAGTGCCTACGCAAGCAGGCCTTCTGGTTTACTTTGCACTTCCCCATATACAATGCAAACAGATAGCTAATGACTGGGTAAATACAATGGGAATGTACTTTGTGCACTGTGTGTTCTGAGCTTGAGTGTTTTGGTCTTTATTTTGTTTGCCTATTTTTATATTCTTTCACAAGCACATTTTGTAATGATGGAATATTACAGAGTTCCTAGTACAGTACAGAGGAATAACACAAGGCATGTATTGTGCTCACTCTCTTTAAATCTGAAATCTTTGCTGATGCCAATTATTTTTGGCTTTTATTCTTTTGAACTAATATAGTATGAACAGGGGTTATGTGTTACGATTCATTAGCACAAGAGTGTTCATTTAAAGCAAAAAACCCCAAAACAAACCAGACAAAAATGTATCTGTCAGACTCTAGCCTATCTGTTTTCCTTTCCTAACTTTTTAATTTATTTTTTAATGAAAATCCATGAAAAGTCCAAATCTGTGAAAGGAAAAACAGTGAGAGCTGAGGAGGAAGTAATTAGCTGAGAACTACTCCCAGCTGTAGTATTAACCCATGGGGATTACATTTGTATCATGTATGGAATATGATTTTCAAAACCATGAAACAAAGACATTGAAAGCAAAGTCTTGAAAACCTGTTTGATCTTGGACTTGCTAATACAGCCCAGAACACCAGTACCTGCCTTTGCTGGAAGTGCCTGATACTACCTGTTGTGCAACTCATTGCCTGACAGGATTTCCAACTTCTTTTCCAAGAGCTGCTTTCCAGCCAGCTGCCCCCAGCTTGCTGTGGTGCTCAGGGTGCAGGACTTGTGCTCCATGAGGTGCTTGTCATTCAATTTTTCTGTGTGATAAAGTGCCTCTGAATAACTGCTCCATGTCCCAGCTTATCAATCCTTTCCCCCCATGTTTGACCCCCCTGTATTTTTGCTATGTGTGCTCCATTGTTGGTAATAAAGCTGTTTGTGGACACTGGTCCCTCAGGAACACGTCTACTAATCACCTGCCTATTGGATTTTGTTCTGCTGATCACCACCCTTTGAACCTGACTGATCCAGACAGTTTTCCACCAATGTTCATTTTTGCAACTTGTGTTTCACCCACTTGACTAAAGGAAGGCTGTTGATAGCCTTGCTGAAATCCTGGTAGAACAGTATCTACTCTTCTCCCCTTGTCCATTATCTTTGACATCTCGTGTTAGAAGGCAGTCGAGTTGATCAGGCAAGAATTGCCCTTGTTTAATTCATGTTGACCATTCCCAAACAACTTTTGCTCTTGGACTTGGCATTGAGACCCCGTGGTCATCTTGGACATGGAATGGAGAACGATTTTCCCTATGCTTCTAGAAACTTGATAGGCTGACTGGCTTACAGATGTGGACTCACATTTCTGTAGATCCTCCTTGTCCTGCCTAAAAATGTGAATGAATTATATTGCTCTGCAGATCACATCCCTTCTCTGATTCGTACAATCATACAGGATTTGAGGAAGAAATCTGCATTCATAAATCTCTCTGTGGTACCAGGAGTCCCTCTAAGCAAAAACCCCAACCCTGTGTCAACCACCTGATTTAGCTGAAAGGTCGTCCTGGGTTTTGTTTGTACAGTACCCAGTGGCCTGAACAGAATGGATTGGCAGAAGTGCATGGGCTAGTCTATTCTTACATAACTAATTTTCCTAATTAATTTAGAATATTATGGTGGAAAGAAAACTAATGATAGCATTTCTGAAAAAAACACAACATAGCAACTCAATGCCTGGCAGTTATTGTGTCAATATGAAAAGCTGCAGTGACCATATGAAACCGGAATGCTTTTGCTATGAATTGTGTTAACATCTTTCACTACCTAAATTACCTCTCATCCGGTCTGTCAAGCCCAGTCATCATCAAACAGGTCAATTTGGGTTTTCTTTGAACATTCTCTTGACATATTTAAGGTTCAAACAATGACACTTCAAGATATTTGGAAAAGATAAGCTGAATTAATATTTTATTATTTTTGAGGGAAGGAAGGTATTTGTTTTGGATGTCTGTTAGGCTTCATATCCTGCAGAGATGCATGGTTTTCAGCATCAGATTTCTCTGAAGGTTTTTTTTTTTTTTCATTGCATTCCTTTGCAGCAGCTGGAATTGGGCTCAAAAAGTAGACAAATGGAACAGTGCTCAGCAGGAAATTTGGAAAATTTTCTCTCCTAGATTCCTGGTTTGTATATTGGTGGCTGTTTTAGATAAAAGGGGTCTTTAGTTTGGAAAGTTTGGGAATCCGTGATGTGTTTGTGTGGGAAAAATTAGCAAGACAAGCATCAGAGCTTATCTAGCGTCTCTTATCTAGGATTGCTTGAACATGTTTCTCCTGATCCTTGATGCTAGATAAGCCTTGACTGCTGTTGACAAACGTCTTTTACTTTATCTCTTACTTCTTGGTGTCTCATAGTTTCTGTAAAGTTTCAGTGCATGAATCCATTTTATCTTCGGGATTACTGGAATCTATCAGTGTGAGACAGAATGGTTCTGTATGGAGCAGTGGACTAGTTCTGGAGAACACTTCAGATCTCCACACTATCAAGTTATATGACCCTGATGCATAATTAAAGATAAGTTTTTATTTTTTCTCCTTACTCTCTGTTTTTAGCTTACCTTTCTTTAATTTTTGCCTTTTCTCATATTCAGCACTGTTCAATTACTTTAGCAGCTCTTTCAAATATTTCTGGAAGGAAAGCAATCATATGGTCTCATTTACAAGAAAATATTTTAAAATGATCTAAGGAAGACCTGTAATGGTAAACTGATTTTTTTTTTTTAACTCAAGCCATAAAAATAATTAGAGAAGCATTTTCAAGTTGCAAGTAAACCTGTTACAGTGTTATGATGCATTGCAGAATAAGCAAGGGCATTCTGTAAGGGATTTTGCAGAATGCAGCACAAAGTCCAGAGGTGCAGTGACTTAGAATGCAGGTGACATCCCCTAAATCTTGGCAGTATTGGCAAGTAGCTAATTGATCTTGCTGAGACTTCTGCTCTAGGTGAGTACCCATCAACAAATATTGTGTAGTTGTATTGAATTACTGCTTCACTGAGATCCACTGCTCGTGTAATTTACCTCCACTTGGCATCAGTGCAATCAATAAAAATGTCAACAATTGAAAATAAGTTCTTTAAACTTTCTAGCTTCACTTACAAATGATAGCATCATATGATCTTTGTAACTCAGAGATGTATTGATTCGTATCTGATTATTTTGCAGTACTTAAAAATTGTTTAATAACATTCAAAAAAAATGTTGAATTTATTACGTTTGTGACTATTTTATATTCTTATGCTGCATATGTCTATACTTGACTGGGAATGTTCTCCAAAGGCAAACGTGCCGCTTCTCTAATTGAATATTAGCCAATAGTTTACAATACTATTGTTACATTGTATTGTGGATAGATAATTTCTTAATGCAAACTACTTTGTCAGACATAGTTTTAATTGATGAAGGTCAGATTTTTATCTATTTTTTAATAGCATATGAAACAGAATTTTGCACAGAAGAGCTGACCCTTCTCTAAAACTGATTGACGTGTGCAGAGGATGTTTAATCTCTGCTGTGTCTTATATTTGGTGCTAGGTTAGGATGCCTGACTTCAACTGAAGTTAGGGAGAAGTTCCACTCTTAGAGGGAGTAATAATAGATAGCTGAACTAAACAGAATGAAATGCATAATTTACAATAGACAGTTTATGAATTTCATGTCTGGTAAGAATTACATGCTGTAAAATCCCTAATTTTGAGTAAGGAGTGCTAATGTCATCTCTTCAGACAATTCAGAAACATTTATAGACAGCACGTATTGTACAGGCACGTTGCTTTCAGGAATACTTGTTTAGTTTTATTGTTTAAAGGAGATATGTTAATTAATTACTTGTGATTAGCACTTGAAGACATTCAGGTTTGTCTATTCAGAATCAAACAATTTATCTCCAGATAAATGATTCTTTGCCAAGTAAAGGACTATTGTGCTTTGATTCAAGGAACAATTTTTTATTTAGGATAATTCAGTATTTCTAATAAGATAAAGAATGCATTTAGAATTGAGATTAATGTTCTTCTCTCCGAAGATGTGTGGAGAGTAGCTTTAAAATGCAGAGGTGATTAAGAATTTTGAACTGAGGACAATATCTAAGAGCTGCATACCCAGCCCTCTGAGCTGGAAGTCAGGAAGGTGACCTGAATGAAGATCCCAAGGGAAATGGTCAGCGACTTCCTACACCACATACATACATACACCACATATACACATACAAGTTTATGGGTCAGGATAGGATTCCCCCAAGGGTATTAAGTGAGCTGATGAAAATTATCACTGAGCTCTCTGAGACTTTGTTGCTCTCTACAACTACCTGTAAGGAACGTTGTAGTCTGAGGGTTGGTCTCTTCTCCCATGTGACAAGAGGTAGGATGAGAGCAAATGGCCTCAAGTTGCACCAGGCAAGGTTTAGGTTTGTTATTAGGAAACATTCTTCATGGAAGGATTGTCAAGCATTGGAGCAGGCTGCCCAGAAAAGTGGTGAAATCACCATCCCTGGAGGTATTTAAAAGATGTGTAGATGTGGCAAATTGGGACATGGTTTAGAGGGGGACCTGGCAATGCTATGTTAATGGTTGGACTCAATGATTTTAGAGGTCTTTTCCAACTTTATAAATTCCTTGATTCTGTGAGCCTATTAATAAAATGTAGGTGAAGCAGAAGGACCGGCTACACTTGAAATACCTTTGGATATATCTACATACCTCTAGATCAGTATAAAATAAGGATTCACATTTAAAAATCTTGGTGAAGGAAAATCTGTGAGTAAGTATTTATGGTATCATAACCCAATCAAAATTACTCTTTAAGGTACCATAGCATCTTTAATAAAGGTCCTGCATGATCTACCAAGATATAGTAATCCAAGTATCCAGAAGCCTTAGTTTTAAATGCCTAAAACTCACCAGATTGCAGGAGCACCTTGTAATGGTGTCTGTGAAAACAGAGAATTAAAGGCTAAAGATATACCTCTTTTTCTGAAGATAACTGCAAAAAAAAAAAAAAAAGGCTCTTACCCTATAATAGCAAATATTCAATGAGAAGTTTGTAAGAGATATCAAACTAAATTTTCAAATCTCAACCTTAAAATATTGTTAAGAAAGAGGTAGTGTATCCTTTTAACATTACTATGTACATAAAGAGTAAGCAGTAGTGTTACCCACAATGCAGCTGAGAAACGTGAGGATTAAAAGGGTTTTAAAATGACTTAAATAATAATTCTCTCTTAAATAATAATTCTAATACAAGAAAGTGAAATAAATCTGTCAAAAATCTGACTTGTTTAGTGTAGTGCTATAGACAAAATGAAAGGAAGCAGAAATTCCTTCAAATTTTTAAGTATTAGTAAGAAATATTCTAAGAACATTAGCTTTATCAGTGTGGTGTGTTTGTTCAGTGCCTAAGTTTTCAAATATCCTAAAAGAGTGACAGAAATCTGGATTTTTGTCCAAATTACTCTAATTCTTATTCTCTCACTGATAGTACTGTAAAGAAATAATATTAGAGTCAAGAATTGAGTCCAAAAGGAGGACTGAGTTCAGGGGATTTCAGGAACATTTGCACATTTCAGAATTCATAAAAAGGAGGGGATATGCAATCAAGATGGTAGTCTTTAAAATGACAGATTACATTAATTCTAGAGAACAAGCATATGAAGCACAACAAAATAAGTAAGTATGACTGAAGCTCTGATATAAAACTGGCATTACCCTTGACTTACTATCTTTAGAAGTGTTTAGTACCTTTAGACTGAGAAGACTGCATACATAAAAATATTCACAAATTGAACTTTAAAATGCAAGAGGACTATTTCAGGGAAATATATTCTGTTGTTGAAAGATGTTCTTCCATGTCACTCAGGTTTTTCCACAAATATTTTGTTATGGAGATTTGTTGCATATGGCTGTAATTATGCTGACACTTCTCTGGATTCCAATTTTTCTTCGTTGCAAGCGCGATTTCTAGAGAATAAGAGTAAGATTAAGAATAAAACATACTTAATTGGAACTTTAAATGCTGTTCTTAGGTTTTTGCTCAGGTTCCTAAGATCCACATTCCTATGTGGGTGCCAGATTTTACATGAGCACATTTTACTATTTAGAAAACTTAAGAATGATCTCCTGCATTTGAATTTTTGATAATCCTGATCTTTGCAATAATTTGCTCTGAAATGCCATTGGTGTTTTGATTTTATCATGTGCTGTAACCTCTGACTACTTGGTTGGAAAAGCTGATTCAGACTGAGCAAACCAAAGTGTTTGATCCGATTGGAACCACTGATAGTTTTGTTTCTGTAGCTGGGAAATGGTGAGTGACCCATTACTCATTTTTCTCCTGCAAGTCTTCACCCTGGTGTATTAAGGAGAGAAAATTCTTTCTCAACTCAGAAATGCTTTGCATTTACAGCAAGAGAGTTGAAAATTAGGATTTTCAGCTGTAGAACATGGGTACCTATGTTTTAAACTGAGGAAGGCCAGAGTTAATCCCAGATAGATGGATTTATTTCATCTAGTCACTAAGCGATGCCATAAAATGGTGAAGTCCTGGAGCCAGAGAAAAGATCTGATCTTTGATATAAGTCAAATATATCAGATAAGCAGATAACCATGCTAATAGGCAAGTGTGTTACAGAGTTAAAAGCTGTTGAGCATTTCCCCACCACAGAGTATTTTTATACTTCCCTTTTAACCCTGTTGTGTTTTTTGGCATGTGGGAGATTTTAGTGCTGGTTCTTTGCAGTTCTTTGGCTGGATGGTTTTAAGGTATTCCTCAGTGGTTCTCTTGGTTTAGACATGCTCTATAGTGTCATCTACCAGCATGATTTACTGCACTGTATGAAAAATAAAAGTGCACCTCACTATGTAGGCAACCGTCAGGATGACCAGGGCTCACAGTAATTGTGCATTCTCTGTATGCAGTTTTGTATGTTCTTTATATGCTTGGATACAATAAATTTAGTGGTGATAACTATCTGTAAAAAGATAACTTAATTTCTGGTTTAATTGTTGCTTGATGAGAGAATTGCCTGGGCCAGGGTAGGTGCAGGGACTGGGGAGTTTTGGTGCCGTAAGGTCCCTCTGCAGTCCCAGAGCAGAAGTCTCGGTCTCACAGAATGCCCGTGGTCTGCCGTGCATTCTGTCGCTTCTCCTCAAACTGTGAGGAGGTTTTGGACAACTGGCTTAAACCAGATGCTGGCTCTAAAATAGCCAGTTGAGGTTAGAAACTGCCCACTCTCTTGGACCAATTTCAGACATTTTGTTGACAAAACAGTCTTAAATTAAATATTTTTACAGTTCAAATGCATCTTGAAGTTCTTTTAGGTAATACTCAGCTGTGGTTGCTGCCTTTTTCCTCTGGATAGTACAGTAACACAAATTTATTCAGTGGCTTCTGAGTAACAAAACCTGCTTTTAGGTGTCTTGAACCTGCCAAACCTGGGTATTCAGTGTTTGCTATGTGACTTGAAGGGCTGAATTGTACTGCCCAAGGTTGGAGAGTGATCATTACACCATCCCTGCCTGTTCAGTGGCGGGGACGGCTCTGTACCCCCTGGAGATGCCCCCTAACTGTGGGAGCTCCAGCCTGAGGAGCTTTGCCAGTCACTGCAGCGGTGCACTGATGTCTTGAAATGCATCCTGAGGGAAGTGGAAGTTTTGGATCTGGAAGTTGCCTGGAGAATTTGCAGGTGTTTGGCACTTGAACTCAGAAATTAAAGTGGAAGAGGGCCCACAAAATTGATTTTATTGAGTGGAACAGATGGCTTTTCTCAGGGCCCACTTCCAGAGCAGCGGTTAAAGCAGACTGGTCATTGTCTTTGAATGAATTGAATTACAATAAGTATAAAAATCCGCAAAATCAGTTGTTTTAGCTCTTACAGTTTTTGACCAGATAATGCAGAAATGTGAATATTTGATGGCATGGATGCCTATCTTCCTATATAGCCAAAATATCCAGAGAGCTGAACTGGAGTCCTTCCCTGAGGGCACAAAAACCAAACGGAGGAGTTATTTTAAAAATGGAATGTTTCTTGCTTTTTGTCTGCAGTTTAGTGGGCTGTAATATGTTCGAGCAGGAAAACAAGTAGAAGTAAGAGAGTTTAGTGCCTTAGCATGTTTTGTACTGTTTTTTCATGAAAATTCAGACCTAGCCCTTTGTGTTATTTATTGCTGTCACCTCTGACTGAAATCTGAGGTTTAGGTAAATATGGGAAAGCATTTCACAACACACAGGGCTGCAATTGGAATTGTTACTGTCTATGAAACTTTTTTTTTTTTTTTTTTTTTACAATTCTGAGCCAGTCATTTTGTTTACTTGTAGAAAGAATTCAGAATGGTGATTAGTGGAAATAATAATGAAAGATTTTAGTGTGCTTATCTATATAAATATTAGTAACAATTATGAAATATATTTCAGAGCAAATGTATGGGTTGGTTTTTACTTCAGAAATACAGTATATTTCTTTGTATACTTTGATACTAAAAAATAATAGATTACCTCTAATTCTCTTTATGCATACCCCATCTCTTATGCAAATATCATTTGCAATGATAATTGCAAATTTTCACAATTTTAAATAAATATTTTTAAAGCTTAATTTTCTATAAATACAGCATGAGATGATTACAATCTGAATTAATTTCTTCCATATACTCTGGTTTGTAGTAGCACTACAGCTTTAAAATCTGAAAGCCATTCTCATGCCTATTTCATGGCATGAAATTTAACAGTGAATTATGGAACATACATTCAGAATTTAAATACGGAGTTGTTATTTTAAATAATTTCTTTCTGTACTAAACTGACATATTTATAATTTATTACTTTTTAAAAAGTTATTAAATTTGATTCAAAAGAATCAGGAAATTGATAACTGTATTAGTAATTGTCCTTCGGAAAAAAACCCATAATTTTGATTTAAAAACTCCTCTGATTGATACACTGTAAACCTTAAAAATTAGTTTTCCTTACTTTAAAAATATGATAATAATTATTTTATGGTCTGTGGAACTCTGCATATTTAAGTTTATACATTTTAACTCTATTGTAAAACTTACGCCTAAAGGAAAAATTATTCTTTCTACCCTTGTTCGTAGGTTTTATAATCAAAGCCAGGTTTAAGTAATACAATAGAAACTTAAAGGGACTACATATCTATTTTTTCCAAATAATGTAATTAATTCATTGAAGAATACATTAGAGTATAACATAATTATAAAAATGCATAAACTTTAAGTGCAGTCATCTTTATTTAAAACAATTTACTGTATGTGAATAGTCTGTTAGCTGAAGTTGAAACACAAGTTTAGTTCCATGTGCTTTATAATCCGATCTCAGTGTACAAAATCTTCGCAGCAGTATAAACATATGTGTAAATGAATTGTTTTAACATTCAATTTTTATGATATAATTGCCCTGAATCATGAAACCTCAGACCTAAGATGTTCCGTCAGGGAGGCAGAAATACTGGTAACAGTGATATCCAAAAAAGCGTACAAGAAACAGTTGATGAGGCCAAAGACAACTCACGTGGTGTTCCTGCAAAAACTTGAAGGGAAAAAAAAAAAAAAGGCAGAAAACCCCACTCCTTAAATCCTGCATTATAATGTGAAAGCTTCATGCTTTTGTTGGACAGCTGAGATGGATGAATTGTATTTTAGGATTGGCCGCTGCTCTAAATACAGTCAAACTTATACTGTTCAGTATTGCCACAGAAAAAAGTTATCTGCAGGCCCAAGTTTCAATAATTAAATCCTGGAAGGCCCCTTAGGTGGCTAGCATTGACTGGTGTTATTCCAGAGAAACAAGCATTGCAATCCATTTATGAAATATTCAAGTAGAAATATGATGTAGCTGTCCCTTTGCCTAACATAGTTTCAATATTTTTCTTCAAGATGAACTGTAGAAGATGTTCAAATTCTTACATTTGAATACATCTGTAAGTCATGATTAGATCCAAGACCTTAATGGTAGGAAAAGAAGACAGAAGAAAGTTACTGAGGACCTGGGGGGGGGGGGATTAATCAATTCCACTGGGGCTGCTAATGTTTAGTCCCTGCCAATCTATTATTTCAATCAAGCAGGAAGCTAATTACATGCAACACTTCAATTCTTTAGCAAAAAAAACCCAGGTAAAGTTTAAATAAAGTCTTAAAATAAAGACTGACCATGGTCTTTTTGGCAAAATACTGTTTCGTCAGAAAATGCCAGTCAAAATTTTTGCCAGTTTTAGCAGGAGGTTTTTCTGATAAATTTGGTGTTCTTGGTTGAAAGTTTGAGCTTCTTCCCTGGCCTGTGTTCTGTTTTGTGTTCATGTCCATTGGATAAAATGCTCATGTGAGGAGCATGGGGGATAGGGAGGTGCCATCCCTGAGATGAGCACCCTGGCCATGGGCAGAAGGACCCTGCTTGGACTCCCTTCTTTCCCTCAGTGGCACTGTGACTTTTGGAGTGCCGCAAAGAGAATACCCCTTTCCAATTTTACCCCTCTCTGTGGTTATTTGTTATTCATGGGAATACTTTAAAAATAGACTTTGTTATTTTTTTGTTTATTTTTTATTTGCTTGTTGTAGAATAGCTTCAGATACCTTGCTTGGGGATTAGGTTCCAAACATCACATTCTTGCTGGCCTTGGCCACTGCCTTACGTTAAGGGTGCTGTTTGTCTGAGAATAAGAAATACTGAGTATAAAAAACTAGCATAGAATATTGTATATTGTAGGTATCACAATATACACTC
Organism: Aegithalos caudatus; assembly: GCA_013389925.1. Lineage (NCBI taxonomy): Eukaryota > Metazoa > Chordata > Aves > Passeriformes > Aegithalidae > Aegithalos > Aegithalos caudatus. Next base: position 198,002 of record WEIU01022702.1, on the reverse strand, counting down.
TTGTGTATTGTAGGTGTCAGTTTCAAGTCTGCATATGCATATGTCTGAGTCAACCACAACACATATTGATATTGATGGAATTAGTGTTGCTAGTAAATATGTGGGTGGACTTAGTTTCTATTAAGTCCCAAAGGACTGAAGTGAAAGGAGACAAAATGTCTCTGAAATATGAGTTGTAACACCATACATTACTATGTGTTGAGTCAGAATATAATTCCCATATATTCAGAATGCCTCAGGTAAGCAGTTTATCTCCAGACTGTATAGAGAATGTTTCAGATGTACAAGAAACCTGGTAAGTAATACAAAGGAAGCAATCCTCTGTTACTCAAAAATAAAATTATGTCATCAATGTTGCTTTAACAAGACAATTTTTGCAGCTTTACTTTGAGAGGAATCCTATTGATTAAACCAAAATTGAGAAATCTACTTTCCTCTGAGGAAAAATCCTCTAATTGTTGTGTATTTAATCACTGTCTATATTCAGAATACTAAGAAAAGGATTTCTTATGTAAGTAAACTTGATGGGATTATGTGAACAAGTGTGGATGTTACCATCTTTGCACAAGTTATAAAAAACTTTTACAATTCTTTAAGGATAGAAATTCTGATTTAACTTTTGAGTAGGAAGGTCTGAATTTACCCATTTTCACATGGAGTTTTGAGCTACTGGAGGGAAACATGGTTCTAAATGCTATATGTAACATTATGTATGGATTTAGAAATTTCAAGAAGCCAATGAGTCTACCCAAATAACAGGAGCAACTTCAGGAGTCACCTAATGAATGAATTTTTTTTTCTTTTTATATGTTTGATTACCTGCAATCTTCATTCACCTGTAAAGCTGGATGTTATACCAACTTTGAATTCCACGTAGTTGAGAAACTTGAGACGTCTGAAGATCTTTCACTATCTGTGTACTGACAGTATATGTTTCCTATATTTTATGTCCATTAAGATTTTACCACCTTGGCAGTGGATCAGGACTAAAAAGAGAGGGAAATATGGATTGATTTTTTGAGTATCATTGTCTCTTTCACTGTTGTCGATGTACAATCTTACTGGTACTACATATTTTGTAGTGGTCTAGCTTCTGCAATAATTCCATTTAATTGTAAACATTTGTCTCATCTCTGCAACTACCTGTGTAAAGACAGCCACTTCAATGAGATGGCATGGATTTGAATTTTTATTCATAATTACTCAGTTGGGATTATCTAAAAATTGCATCTTTAATCTATGCACTACAGGCATCCTTTATAGTCAATAAGGATTAACATCTTCAAAGGATGGTAGATTTAATTTTAGAGTAAATATACCTATGGAGAGATTTGAAACTTTTTAGCAGTACCTGAGAACTAGAGATCCTGTTGATTGTCTCCTAAAATTGTCTCCCTTTCAAGAACATAAATAGCTTTACTTGATTTTTAATGGTAACAAGGAATTACCCAGAACTGCCTGTTTTTACCCCCAAGTGATTCTTTAGCTGAGGGAAAATCAGAAAGAAAGAAGTCTTGAAAACAGCTGTAATCATTTAGAAAAGTTATATCAAAAAATTAAGAAAACTTTCGGAAGATGTTTGAATAAAGAAAACCATAGTATTTAACAAGAAAACTGCAAAGGAACAATTTGAATTTCAGCATGCTGTGGTTATTGTGCTACAGCAAATCTCAGCCCTTGATTTGTTTGGTCAGTGGGTATTCTAGGCTGACGTTGTTTATTAACCACTACAAGCTAAGCTTTTTCTATATAATTTGTGGTGATCACTAAAATAAGTAGAAATGCCTTGAAAAATTATATACTGTTCAGAGAAAGATGCTTAAACTTCTATTTTTGTAGAGCATTCAAAGCAATATGGATTGTACAATGGATAGGAAACTATGAAGCCAACAAACCCTATAATTTCTGGAGTATCCCTGAATTCATAGCAGAAACAAACCAGGAAAATAATATAACATGAGAACTTCTATTTCATGACATTTTTTAAAATCAACCACAAAAGAAGACATTTGAGAACATGTTTCTTGTCTTGATCAAGAAAAAGTACAATGTCAAACACTTAAGCTGAATCTTTAGCAATCTAAACCCATATCAGCAGTGTCTGCATGTTTCATTCTTACAGTTGTTAGCAGGATTGGTTGACTTTATTTCTACCATCTGACAAGGGTAAAATCTCACCAAATACAGTGAGAAAAGCCCCCTAATAACTTTTGTACTGGCTGGATTTTTCAGAATACTATTCTTCTCTCTTCCTAGCTATAAATTCCCTCCTAAAAACACGAAGTACTATTTTTCTTCTGTTATTGTGCACTGATAAAAATGTTGTCAGCCTGGTGTTTTTGGAACTTAATTTGTCAGTGAATTTGCTGGGCTTTGTATAGTGAATGTAGATTGTGACAGATTAACTTGACAGATTAGATCCTGACCTAACAAAATCTTGTCAATACAAGAACTGCAAGGTATACGATGTAAAGAATGGTGGGTTCTCAAAAATATTAACAAGTTGTAAAAAGTAGCATTTTTTAAAGACTTAATTAGGTCTTAACACTCTTGTAGTTTCTTAGTTAACAAACCCCAGAATTTTTAAGTCACAAAGTCAATCTATTATTGATATAGTAAAAATTAGAATCCTATAAAGAACCTGGCTGATGTTGAGGGTCTCAGAAGCAGAGTTTCTACATGGCTAGAAACTACTAACTTATTTTTTTTAGCATAAGCTTATAAATGATTAGTTGGGTGAAAGAGGACGAGCTGGTATATCAGTTACCTTCAGCTCAGTTGTGCATCCTGCAGTTGGATAAAAAGACAAGTCTGTTTGGAGACACCCTTATGATAGAAATAGTAGGGGCTTATTTTGCTTTAGAAGACAATGGTGGGGTGAAGTGGGTTTTTTTTTTAAAGTATTGAAACCAGATTATGTGAGTGAGGAGCTGTTAGAGTAATCAGAAGCTGTGGAAAGCCTGCTCTATGATAATAGCTTAACAGTGCCTGCCTTCTTGCTACTATCAAAAGAAGGATTAATGGAATGTAAGTCCTGTTTATAAATTTAATATAAATTTATAAATTTACCTTGAGAAATAAACAAAGGTAACCAGCAGAAAAGTGTTTGCTAAAGTAATACTGGGCAAAAAGTATATATGAATGAATCTGAAATGAATAGCTTGAAATTAGAAGAGGGTTTCAAGATGCCCTGTCATACAGGAGTGTGGATAAAAAAGCTAATAACCATGTTTTATCACATTATCACCACAGTAGAGTACCATACTGTCAAATATGATCAATTTGTGATAGAAACTGTGGCCTTCTGTGATGGCAGATGACAGGACTTCAGTTCTGAGACTTTGCTAAGTTTGGTATCCTTAGGTTTGTCAGAAGTTCAGGGGAAAAGCCCCAACTTTAGCTGTTCATGGCCTGGTGGTCTCCTTTGTTGAAAGGAAATCAGACATATGGGCTGGTGAGCACAGAAATTTCCATGACTGGATAACTATTGGTTAAAAATGTGCTTTGATTTTGTGGTTGCCCAGCTGGGAGAGCACATCAGTGTAAGTGCACCTAATCCCTGACTTCTGACATCAGTAGTGGCTTTAGGTGACAGGAAACCTGACTCAAGCAGTGGTGAGTTTGGTCACTAGCAAAGGAGATAAAAACCTCAAACTTTCACAGAATTCTACATTTTGGGTTCTCCCTTTATGCTGCCTGTGGTATGTCATATATCACAGTCTCTGTGATTGTAGGAGGCTAGAGTTTATGCTTCTGTACAATCACAGTACTGGATACTGGATGAAGCCAGAAGCCCAATGTATTTCAAGAGTTATGTTAAAAATTGAAAGAAAGAATCTGACATAGGGAACACTAATTCTCAAACAATTCTGCATTAGAATAATACTGGTGGGTTGTTTTTTTATCAGGGCATATGTAGAGTAGGATTGCTGTTTAATAATTAGCTTCATGAAATCAGACCTTGTAAATAGTAAATTAATGTCCATTTGTACTATAGTTTTATATTTATGATATTCTGATTTTGTTTATTATGCTTTTAAATGCTATTTGCTAGAGATATGTATTCCAGTTGAGTCCTGATGGATTAAATTCTGTAAAAATTTTAGTTAGTGAATAATGTGAGAAGTTCTCTCAAGTATGTGAGGGAAAGTTTTTTTTCCTGTTTAGCTGACACATAGGGGAAAAAGAAAATCTCAGTTTGAACTCTATTGCAATTTTTCTTTTGCAGTATTACCAATAGCTTATTTTTACATTTAATTATGGCAATTTTATGTTGAGCTCTAACTGAAACAGAAAAGAAGAAAATTATGGGAGATTCTTTGCAGTAACTAAGTTCTTCATTAAGAAATTTCACTGTACAATTGATAACATTGGTGGAAGACATAGGGTAGTTATATAAAAGATTTATAGTTTTGACTTAAAAGCAGTAAGTTCATTAGTGGAGTGAACAAACGTGTAATTGTGTAAATGATTTAGTATAAAAGTAAGGTTCACATAACCATTTTAAATATGAAATTTATTTAAATGATCAGTTCTTAAACATAGACCAAGTTAAATACTTGGGCTTAATCCAATAAAAACTTCAGTGAGACTCCTAAAATATACATTTGACATTTACTGTTATGTTTCTCTCTTGTGTAAAAATAATTAATTCTATTATCTGTGTTTCTGTGTGTAATATTGCTGAATATGTCTGAGGTCTCACACATTTATTTTTATACATGCATTTCATCAACTCTTCAGAAATCAGGGTAATAATTTTGAACTGTTTTTTCTGGCATAAAAGAAACTCAAAATTTCATAGCCTCTGAAATATGTTATTCTTTGTCTTCATTTTTGGACCAGTTTTTAAATTAAGAGATGTAATGCTAACTGTTTATAGTCCTATTAAACATTTAAAAATAAAAGCGTTTCATTTGCAGCCCATTTCTTGGTCTTTTGTAACAGAATTGCACTGACTATTCATAGCTGCAAAAATTAATGAAGTATTAATATCTTATTTTCTTAGAGGTCTTGTTTTGTTTTGTTGGCAATTTTTCATTACNCTTATTTTTTTTAGCATAAGCTTATAAATGATTAGTTGGGTGTAGTCTGTTTGAATAGTAATTTAGGAAATGAAACGTAGAATGATCAAAACCATAAAAAATTGCATATCTCTGGGAAAGAAGAAAAGCTAATTACTGTAAGAAATATGGTAATATGATTATATCATGCTTTTTAGGTTAGCCGATACCCAAAAGCTCAGTCTCCAGTATTATTAATTTAATGTTTCTGACTACTTTTTTGCATTTTTATATTACAACCTCATGACATTTTTCTCCAAGTTTTTACAGTTTTTCTGTAGAATAAAAATTACATCTCTATTCTTACCAGTCAGATTTCTTATCTGTTAATTTTGCCTTTATATGCAAGAATATTTGTTATTCACTTGAAGCTATTCACTAGAATTCTTCTACCTGAGGGCTTGAATGATCAAGCAGCTTGTGATAAATTAAGTTTAGAAGTGAAACGACAGCTTGGTTTAAATAATACACCATGAAATGCCTTATATCTTTGTGTCAAGTGATCTAATAATCCCCTCGTCTCTGAGCCCGTTTTGCAAAGGTGATCATGTAAAAAATTCTGGAAAGACACTAGGTAAGCGCTCACCTTTTCATGGGAGGACAGAATAGTTCCTTTGTACTTGTTTCCCCCTGGCTGCCTGGCCAAGCTGTGGGTTTGCCCTGGGAAAGGATTTGGTGACAGTCACAGTGACAGCATCATTCTCACTGCACTGTCATAAAATACAAATGGGTCGATACAAAAAGGGAAATGTGCTGGTTTAAATTGTTTAGTAACAGCAGCTGAAATTGCATTTCCTTTGAAGTTCATCAGTGTGTGTTGAGCAAAATACTTTGAGAATTTTGCTCTGCCAGATACATAGACTGACAAGGCTGTCTTTGCAAGAATCTCTCAGCTGCCTCAACAGCTGTAAAAATAAAAATACCACTCACTGACTATTAAAACTCTAAGCAGCAAATCCTTCCAGTCACTTTTGGCAGCATGCTGAGCTTAACCAGAAGATGTTTTTACAAAATACTTAAGTAATTAGAATGGTAGGTGATAAATGATGACTGAAAACTATGAAGTCTGATTATATTGGTAGCATATTTCTAGCTTTGTTATTAAAAGGTAGGAAGTAATTAGAAGTAAGTTAATCTTTACTGAAAAGCTTAACAAATGTTTGTTGTGCAGAACAACTGCTCATTCATGCCGAAAAATAACTTGTGATCTGCAAACATTTTCATGTAAAAATGATTTTCTGCAGGCACTTTAGCTCTGTTGATTTCCCCTGGATTATTCAGCCGTGTTATTGTATGTCTAGCAGTTTGCAGGATCGATTACTGAACTGATCAGTTAGTAGTGCCAAGTAGCTAAATAAAGCAAGAATATTCAGATACTCATGGGCCTGGGAAATCATTCTAGCTCTGGGGCTTTGGGCATGCTTTTAGAAAATATGTGGGTCCTGGTGCAAATATTTGCAATTGCCACTTAAGATAAGTGCACTGGAAACTTGAAATATCCAGTAGAATAACATAATTTGTAGTGACTTTGTTGTAAGATGGTTTGCTGCTATACAGAGGAATAAATTCTATTTGAACAATTTTGTCATATTCTGCATATCTAACATAATTGCCTAGGAAAAATAGTATTTCTGTTATTTGTAGCAAAAAGGTGGGAAGTGATCATCTAGCACATTGCAATTAATTATCAAAAACCTGACTTGCCAAAAGACATTCTTATGGTTCACTTAAAGTAGCATATTCCATAAACTGGAAATCATTCCACATCCTCTTGAGTGTATCTGTCTTGTGACATTTCTTTTGTAGAGAGGAATTGTGCTGGCTGCTACACCTCATACCTCAAACAATTCAAATTATACATTCACTAGGAAGAACTTAATTTCTGTCAGTGTGTTCTTTTAAACTGAATATATTTCAATTCTAGTCCTTGATTCTACCAGAAACAATTTAAATTGTGTAATATTTTCATACAAATTCTTTGCCTTTTTGCATAAAATATAAGAGAGGTTGAGAAGAAATAAAAATTACTTTTCATTCATTTTCCTCCTTGTTGAAAATGTGATTATTTGACATAAGTAAAGTTTTGTGTTTGTTTGGTTTATGGTTTTTTTTGTTTGTTTGGTATTGTAAATACCTTGGGAATACAGTGCTGATTTCTTTGTGCAGTTCTGCCACCAAGACAACTCAGCCACTGGCCAAGGCTCTAATTCCAACAGCTTCAAGTTAATGATTTTGCTGTGAATGTTTCTTGGAGTGATTCTGTTGTTAACTTGATAAGGAAAATTTAGCAGACCATACTAGTTGTGTATTGGGTTATTAAAGATTGTTCTATTAATTTTTGAAGCTGACTGAAATGAAATTAGAAGGCAATCTTCAAGCCTGTGTATGAACTGTTCATTTTATGATATAATACTTTATAGAATAAATTTGACTTATTCTATAAATACTGTTTTGTGTGATTTATTACTGTAAAGAAAATATTTGCAGTTAATTGCTTTTTAATGGTAACAAGGCAATGAATTACACAGAACAGACCTTTTCCCCCCTTCATTTTTCTTTGTTTTATAGTTACTGAAGTTTTTTGT
>WEIU01022702.1:80563-189865 GCA_013389925.1 Aegithalos caudatus | reverse complement strand
GAAGAAATAAAAATTACTTTTCATTCATTTTCCTCCTTGTTGAAAATGTGATTATTTGACATAAGTAAAGTTTTGTGTTTGTTTGGTTTATGGTTTTTTTTGTTTGTTTGGTATTGTAAATACCTTGGGAATACAGTGCTGATTTCTTTGTGCAGTTCTGCCACCAAGACAACTCAGCCACTGGCCAAGACTCTAATTCCAACAGCTTCAAGTTAATGATTTTGCTGTGAATGTTTCTTGGAGTGATTCTGTTGTTAACTTGATAAGGAAAATTTAGCAGACCATACTAGTTGTGTATTGGGTTATTAAAGATTGTTCTATTAATTTTTGAAGCTGACTGAAATGAAATTAGAAGGCAATCTTCAAGCCTGTGTATGAACTGTTCATTTTATGATATAATACTTTATAGAATAAATTTGACTTATTCTATAAATACTGTTTTGTGTGATTTATTACTGTAAAGAAAATATTTGCAGTTAATTGCTTTTTAATGGTAACAAGGCAATGAATTACACAGAACAGACCTTTTCCCCCCTTCATTTTTCTTTGTTTTATAGTTACTGAAGTTTTTTGTAAAGATACCATCTCTTTTGGCAATCACAAAATAAATAATTTAAGCAGCTAACCATTTTTCTATATTTGAGAAGATATTAATTACATAAATTCAAAGAATTGGTAACAAATAAAATGGATCATTATTAATCTGTACTAAGTTGTGAATATATAGTCTTAAAGTGATTTGAAAAGGAGAAAAGGATTTGATGGAAGTTAAAAGTTTACAACATACATCTGCAGAGTTCTCTGAGGAAAAATAGCATCACTGTGGTAACTATCAGGAAAAGAGTTATAAAAATACTTTAAGACAAAAATGGCTAAGGTGTTGGAAAAAAAAGTTCCTGAAAGAAAGAATATATAGATCTCTTTCTCTACACGTATCTCAACTTGAAAATATCTTGTGGATGCATTGTATAGTACTTACGTAGCACACAGAAATGACTATTCATCAGAATATGACATATATGTTGTCAAAGCAAATTATGTTTAAAATGTGTAGCATTTGGTGCTTCCAGCTGTAAAGGAAGGTACCGTACTACAACTGAGAAACATATGAAAACTGCAGATGCTTGACTTCTCTGTTATAGAAAGTAGATTTTTAAAATAAGACACTATTTTTTACCAGAAACCAAGGAAAAAATGTTTAGTCTTTATTTAGTGTCAGCTTTATTGCATGAAATCCATATTTTATAAAATGGGGCTTGCTTGACAATGTCTTTGGAAAGCCTCTTCTGAAAATTTAAGCTCATTTATTGTAAATAAGATTGTCATGCTAATTATTTTCCTATAGCAGGTTTTATCTTATTTTTACAATAGTAGGTAATTTACAGTTGAAAATCCATTTGTGGAAGTAATAGATAATATAGATGTAACAATCACCAACAAAGTGATCTGAAATAAATTTTCTTAACTGTTTAAGCCACACACTTTATTTTATAGCATAAATAATCTGGATAAAAATCCAGAACAGAAAGTGAAACTCTAATGCAATAAGTTTTCCCTATGAAATGTTCTTCAATTTCATATGTGGGTTTTAAAATTTTATAATCTGTAGATGAGATGGCAAACTTCAGAGTTCTAATTGACAGAACTGACCACAGTTTAATAAAAGCTTTGCAACCTGTCACATGAATTCCTGAGTCTAGATGTTATTGTCAGCCAAAAAATGAGTACTCTTACATGAAAAATGTTCCTACGTTTTTTCTTGTGTAATGGACTTTATGTTTAGTCTTTTTTTATTATAATGGCTATAATACCAAAATAAATATCAAGACTTTTATTCAACTCTTCATATTCATATTACCCTTTAATATAAACTTTCTGTTTATCATCTTTCAGAAAGTAAATTCCTGTACTGAAAAAGGAGTTGTAAAATCAATGATCTCATGTAGTAGCCATCTGACATTCTAATAGCTGTTAATTTTTTGGGGTACTTGTAGTGTTGCAAAATAAGAATAGTATGAGAGAGATCCTGAGGATATAAAGTGTTGCAGAAATAATTTATTTTTAAAGGAAAGCTTTCTCACTTAGGAAGTATTCTACACACAAATAGAAATGAAAAATTTTAAAAAAAGTCCTGTTTACAGATTTTAATCCATGTCAGGAAAAATTAAATAGACCTCCAAAAATGAAAATAAAGAAAATAAGACTATAATAGGGGGAAAGACTGAGTTTGAATTTGTCTGATTTGCTAGCTATGCATTAAATAGTCTCCTTTGCCAGTATTTACTTATCCAAGTGTTTGTATTTGAAGGTCTGTTTACTATGAATGTGGAATTGTAGAGATTCCCTTCAGAGGAAGGACAGGCTGGAGCAAAAACCCCCTCTTTTAACTACCTTCTTCTTAACCAGATGCCTGAAAGCACTTCCTCCAAATGGCAGATGAGATTGCTTTATTTTTCCATACATTGCAGACGGATGAGTAATGTTTTCTTTCAGTCTAATAATGGATTTGTTTTTTTATTTTGTCCTTTTTGTACAATTCTATATCTCTGTAAAAGTCTGCAGTTCTCACTCAAAGATTTTAAGAGTTTATAACTCAGAACTCTGATTTAGCAATGAGTACCTATATCTCTGATAAAGGTAAAATGTACTTTTAAATAAAGCTGAAATAAACTTGGATAAAATTTTCTATATTAGCATATTAGAATACTGTAATCTGGGGAAATAGATGGAGCGTACCACATGCTGGAGGATCCATTTCACATACAATCATGCAACATCCAGCAAGTCTTTGCTTTTAGCTGCTATTCTAAAAATCAAGGTGTGTGACTGTTTTAAAGTGTTGTGTGTGTGATGCATTTGGCTGACTGCTGTGAATTTCAAGAACAGATTTTTACTGGGACCTATGCTCTTAAGTTGTTTTGAAAAGTCCTAGTAAGTGTGTATTAAGCATCAAATGTTGAAATAGAATTATGTGACAAATTATATGCCTTTATAGCCTAATATAATAATGTATTTTCCAGAAAACTTTGAGTGAAAATCAGGCAAATGAAGGAAAATTGGCAAAAGTCATATTGAATAACTGAGGCCAAAATTTGTCCTCTGCAGTTAGGAAGCAGAGCAAGAAGAACAGCAATTTAATATTTCGTTGGATTTATTTACATTAAGAAAAATTTAGATATATTGAACTAATAGCTATAGTTGTTGCTTTCATAAACACTTATTTTTCTAACTTTTTTTTTTACTTTAATTGAATTTTGGAAGTTATGGATATCCTGCTAATAGAGTATGACTTTTTCATGCAGGTTCTCAAAACTAAACTAAACATTTTACACTGAAGCAGAAATTCCATGCCTACTACTTTACTTCCAAAATCATTTAGCTTTAAAGTTTTGTTTTTCTAATGTCTTTCCTAGAAAGATATCACTTTGTTTAAACAGTCTGTCCCCTAGATAGTGATCTGTGTTGGGTACTTGAAAACAGCATTTCAGGACTGGTAGGCTGTGGGTCTAGAATATACTTGCCTGTTTTGATGTAATGCAACTGACAGGTGGATTGGGCAGTCAGTTTTGGGATGGTCCAAAAACTATTGCCTTGTTGTACTGGTCAGGTACAACAGGGGAATCAAAGTCTGTTTAGTATCAAAATTTCCCTTGCCAGCTGGTCAGAGCAGGACATCATGATCTACCTCATGGACAGATAAAGGATTTATTACACTCTACTTCCCAGGATTTTGCATAATGTGAATCTTTTGCTTTACAAAGAAAAAAGTTCCTGAAAATGGATCTCAAAGATATTTATATTGTTTGCATATATATATTACCTCAGACCTACTCAGATTGTGGAGTTTTCTAGGTGATTTAATGCACTAGTAAGTGTAATTGGTACTGTGTGCAATCACACAACTTCTTGGACTTTTGACTTTGGTTCATTATCCAAAAACCCTCTTCACAATGCTGGAAGGAAAGGTTGTGACCTCAGTGTGTTTACCAGTACCTTCTATACTGCCAAATATTGTGATGTATAGAAAGCATAGTAAGTAGACTTAGGCTGCCATGGACTGCAAGGCAACGTGTATTCAAAACAGTTCCATCAGTCTGAGAAAATACTTAGCACTAGTTTGTAGAAAAGCATAGCTTTTTAACTATTTTCCTTGTGGGCCTGGTGGAAAAGGACCAGTAGATAATACTTCATCTTCCATTTTGCTGAGCCAAGTACAGGGGAAGTTGGCCAGGATTTCTCAGTTGCTGCACTCCATAAAGGAGAGACCAGGAGGAGACATGTTTCATCACTTCATTTGTCTGCTTTGGAAAGCAAATACCTATACTAAAAATATGGGGAGACAGGGAGCTGATAATTAACATCAATATCAATTTGGTCTGGCTAAGTTATTTGTACATCTACTTCTCGCAGATTTCCGTGGTCCGTGCCACCATTCTGGTACTTGAGAGTAAAAAGATGGAAACTCCAGTATTTATTTTGTTATTGAAGCTGATAATGTTACATATTTACAAGTTACTTTCAAATTACTGTGGTATTTGTAATATTTTGTACCATTCTGGGTCAAGTAATGAAACTCTCAGTCATCAAATCTGATCTCCAAGTAGAACACAAATTGTGGGGGGTTGAGTAGAGCACGGATCTGACTCAATGGTTGGAGGTTTACAAATCCACTTAATTTTTATAACTCCCTAATGCTTAGACAAATCCTTAATCTTCTAAGAGTTCAAAGAAGTTTGAACATGATGTTCCTTTATCCAACAAATAATGTGCACTCTTAGATTATATAATTTTTCTATATGTTTAAAAGTGGCACAGGAAAAGACTCTTAATCCTTTGTTCCTAAAATATTTGTTTCTTGGCAGCAGTTGTCTGGATGTATAGCAGATGTACTAAATATAACCTGCATATGATTAAATGAAGCACACATGTAGAGAATGAAAATAACATTAATACAAGTTGTTTTTATAATTAGGACCTTTGTGCAAGAGGAAGCACTGTTCTGGTTATGACTACTTATTCAGTGATATAAGTACAACTTTTGAGTTTCCAGGACTGTCAATCTGGCAAAGTTCATTTGACCTCAATTTGTGATGAAAATAATGTCCTCACTAACATTTATTCTGTATTTCTGCTAACAGGAGGAATGCTTTTTGAATTTAGAAGCTCCTATTGCAAGAGTATGTGGCTATGACACTCCCTTCCCTCACATCTTTGAGCCTTTCTACATCCCAGACAAATGGAAATGCTATGATGCTCTTAGAAAAATGATTAACTACTGAGCAGCAGTACAGGTGAGAAATAACATCTTGTACTGACAGGATACCTGCAAGGATTCTCACAGGATAACCACTGGGGCTGTAGTACTACTTGTTTATTTAGTTTATTTATTACTACTTTATTTAGTTATTTTAATAAGAATTGCCTCTTACAGCTTTGGTCGTTCAGTCTTAAAGGTGTCTGAATATTTTTGAGTACTGCTATTGAAGTCAGTGTTTAAAATTACCTTGCTTAATCGATCTGAAAATTAAATGTCTTGAATCCTGAGAAGTGAAAAGAGTATAAAGTGAAAGGAATACTTACAGAGATAATATATTTTCATCTCTATTAGAATACTCAAGAGTTACTTCATAGGCAAACCACAGTGATAAATGTTATAATTTTTCACTCCTCAGGGCAGTCTGTAATCCTACAAGGTACAATTAACACCCAATTTACTCTGAATATTGTCTCCGTATTGTAAACATACACAAACTGTTGGAAATATGTGAAGCATCTGTAGTATCTTGCAGTTCTGTTGAAGTACTAATGTCCAGTATTTATTATAAAAATAATTTTTCTTTATGGTCTTAAATGTAATTTGATCATACTTTAAAATTTCTGTTTGCAGAGCCCAAAGACTGTGAAATAATACACATTTCTGAGTCTGTTACTCACAGTCTGTAACACCTTTTGTTTCATTATAATATTATACTAAGTAACATTTGACTGTGGGGGCTGACCAGGGTTTAGATTTGTGCTATTCTTCTGCTGTTTAATTACCAATGTTTTAACAGTTTAGAAAATGTGTTAACACAATGTATTCTGTGCTTCCTTAATTGAACAAAGTAACCTAGTTTTTGAGATACAGTCTGGATGGATCTTGTACATGGGAAATGAAAAGAAGCAACAGAATCTGTCATGGGCAGGCAGGGGATTTTTAGCTGTTGACACCAAAGACAGGAGGGCCAAGGTGGGCCCTATATTAGGGGCGCCATCTTCTGTCTGTTTTACCTCTACATTAACCTGTGAATTAAATATACAGCCGTGGATAGAAGGTTACCAATACCATAATGTTAATTTTCTTTATATAAATAGTTTCTTTCAGGAGACTTTTTGGGATTCTACTCTGTTTGATTCCCGCAATAGCTGATAGTGGAGTGTCTGTATGAGAAATGGGATTGCTACCAGTGATGCAATGTCTCAAATAAATAATGCAGTTCTAGTTTTCTCAAAAATTACTTGTTACTGACATACCAGAGCATTTCACAGAATCACAGAATATGGTGAATTGGAAGGGAGCCATCAGGATCATTGGGTCCAACTCCTGGCCCTGTGGAAGACACCCTAAAAATCCCTTCACATGCCTGAGAGTGTTGTCCAAGTGCTTCTTGAACTCTGCCAGGCTTGGTGATTATGATCACTTCTCTAAAGTGCCTGTTCCAATGCCCAACCACCCTCTGGGTGAAGAACCTTTTCCTGACATCCAACCTAAACCTCCCCTGACTCAGCTTCATGCTGTTTCCTTGAGTCCTGCCTTATCATGAGAGTGAAGAGATCAGTGCCTGCCCCTCCTCTTCCCCTCACAAGGAATTTGTAACTGCAGTGAGGGCTCCCCTCAGTCACCTCCAGGCTGAACAGACCCAGTGCCCTCAGCTGCTCCTCACACAGCTTCCCCTCAAGGCTCTTCACCATCTTTGTTGCCCTCCTTTGGACACTGTCTAGTAGTTTAGTGTCTTTCTTACATTGTGGTGCCCAAAAACTGCACACAGGACTCGAGGCAAGGCCATCCTGGTGCAGAGCAGAGCAGGACAATCCCCTCCCTTGCCCAGCTGGTGATGCAGTTCTTAACGCACCTCATTTCCTTGGAATTAAAACTAAAACTGTTTTCTGATCTGTCATCTTTTTTGTAGAATATGTAATCAGTGCTCTCTTTTTTAATAACAATTGTCCTTTCCTTTGATCTGGGTTGAAGTGAACTCATTAAAGAGTTATTTTCTTCTTTTGTTTGGCACCTCTGTAACAAAGTTGGGGAATCTTACCTAAAGAGAATGGCTTGGTTATATCTGTTCCTTGAGGCAAGTTACTGGGTCGTGCTAGCCTTTGATTTGTTACTTTTCAAAGGAAACCAGAGGACCAAATATTGTTACCTCTGTAAGAAAAGTGAGACAAACTGAGGACATGTGGTGGTTCAGAGACTTAGTAAACCCCCTGTTCCTCTTTAGGATGCAATGTGGTAGTAAAAGCTGCAAAAGGGAGGTATGAGCTGAAAAAATGGGTTTCTGAGATCGAATTTGCACACAATTCAGTGTTGACACTGGAAGTCTGCACTAAACCTGGTCTAAAATATCTAAAAGTCATCTGCATTTATTCTTACACTTCTTTTGTGGGCTGGACCACACACAAATATCAGAGGAGGTTATTGGTCAGCTGAAAATGTAGATTTAGCATTTCAAGGAACAGGTTTACTGGGGGTTGTCCGAAATAACAGTGTCAAGACATAGAAAACTCTGCTTTCTCCTTTGTCTAACAAAAGATCCAGATGTTGGGGCCCGTAGCACCATATCTTTTGGTTGGTGTGATTAGATATTAGTGTCAGAGAATGAGCTGCTCTAAGTTTTTCTATGTTTTTCTGTGGGAGAACATTAATGTGCCTTGTTGTAAGGCTCATTTCTGGGGAGTATTAACTTATTTTTCTGTCTGCTATGCATTGGTCTTACATATTTGACACAGCAGTTGCAATAGACATCCATTCTGCTGTCTACTCCACGCAGTTTGCCTGTAGAGTAATGTTTCTTATGTTTCTGAGAAATGGAAGGACTGCTTTACATTTGCTTCCTTTTGTACTCGTGGTAATGTTTGTTACTTGCCATTGGTATGGAGTGATGAGGTTATGTGTTCCAAACCATCTCATGTGCAGTTCTAAGAAACAGTTTTACAGCTGTGTGAATTTGAGCACAGTCAGTTCTTCTGGATGTTAGAGGAGTTGGGCCCCTTCTTGTCCTACTGTTGGAGAGCCAGGGGAGCTAGGAGTTCCCTGTGGTGAAGTGGGGTATAGGGTTGGCTTTTGAGTTGCAGAAATGATCAAGCTGGTGTTGTGGTTTAACCCCAGCTGGCAACTCAGCTCCACACAGCCTCTCTCATTTCCCCCCAGTGGAATAGGGGAGAGAGAACTAGAAGACAAAAAAAAGCTGGGTACTGTGGTTAATAATTTCTGAAGTCAGCATTATTATCTTAATGTACATTTAGTTTTGTTCAGCCTATGTTGACAGCATCTCATACACAGGTAGTTGCTTATCTTGAGTTTGTCAGTACAGATGGATTTCCTGTGCAAAGACGGTCTTTGTTAATGTGTCCTGTATACCTCACCAATGAGACAGGCAAGAGCAAAGTCTCTATCTTTCAGCAGCTTCTCAGTTATTAAAATTTGTAGCTATGTTAGCTATAAGAGAAATAGTTTCCAGGTAGGCAGCTGTGTTCCAGATAACTCTCTGTAGTTGGAAAACAGATAAAGATAAAAAAAGCAGTGAGATTAGGATGGATATACATTTCCTGGGTAAATGGAACAGTGTCTGGCCATTTGTTAGAGGAGGGGAAAAAAACTCTAAAAGAAGAAACAGAAGATAGCCATGAAACCAAAGAAAATAGCGACAATTTTTATAAAATACACTCTTATTCTCAAGTATGTTGAGGGCTGACTATAGCATAGAAATAGGCAGGTATTTAAGTGCTTTTCTGTTATATTTTGCAGCTTTTACTACCACATTGCATATTTTGTTCTCATGTCAAATTCTGAATTTTAGAGCTTAGAGTTCCTTGCTAGGTTACAGTTTACCTCCTTGAGAGTATGTGTGTTCTTGGAGAGCTGTTGTTACTGTTACAGACATAGTCTCTAAAAATGCAAAGTACTCACACTGAGCTTCATTGCAGAATTATTTTATGAGAAGTTTATTCGTGGTGCTTGAAGGTTAGATGATGTTAGGGGATCTTAGGGGGTTGATTTAAATTTATTTTTCTTACTAAGTATGCATTTGAAATTGGTTGTGCTGGGAAACAAGGAAGGGATCTGGTAGTACTTTAAGTTAGCAATTGTGTCTTCCTTGCCTTCTGTCTGTTTGGCAGGGCTTCATATAGGTTAGCTTGAACACAGGGCAACTGTACTTCCTCTCTCTGTTTGATAAATAAGATGTGAGAGGCTGTGCAAGATCTTTTTAACCTGAGACTAACAACCAGTTTTTTTCGATACATAAATCACAAATGTTGCAGACTAGACTGCCTACTTAATAAGTGCTAACTGTAACCCACTAGAATAAACAATCTCTAGAAGCTTGAGTAGGACATAACATTCCTGGTTTATAATATTCCTGCTGGATGACAAAAATCATGCAAGGGGCCATTGAATCATGTGTTACAACAGTTGAGTAATCCACATATAAGATACCACTCTACTAGAGCTGTGAGTTGGACTGTTGGTATGGCTGCAGGTCTATACTTGCATTCAGACATTGCTGAGTATTCATGCAAGATCAATAATGAAATTATCTTTTTAAAAATCCCTGTAAACAGGAAGGGTGTTGACTAAAGTTTCTTTACCAGACCCCTCTTCTCTGTAATAGTAAAATGATAGTATATTGAGTAGAAAAAATACAAAACATTTGCTTAACATTCTAGAGTGGAAGGGAAGGTAGTTCATCATAAATTTTTTTGCATAAACAGCAATAATTAGTGGTGTGTTGACTCTAGGTATCATTTGCAGCATTTCTGATTTCTGTGGGTCTACCCTGGCAGCTTTAAAAATGTAAAATAGTATTTAATTCAAAATCAGTAAGTAATTGGTAGTAATTTGTTTTAGTCCATACACTTTGAAGTTAAGACATTGAGAATTTAAGAAATAAGATTACTCTGGAGTGTGCTGTCTGTTTAATGTTCAGATATTAGTTCCAGTCTTCAGATTTATAATTTATTTTGTCATCTTTTTCTGCAGAGAGGAGAAGAACAACAGGGAAATACAGAAGCTGCCTTCAAACTCTTGACATTTTAAAAAGATCTTTTGAGTTTGGAATTTACATAGCAGATTTTTCTTTTAACTCAGCTTATCCTGACTGTTCATCTTGGCTATTCTTCAGCAAGTTCAAATTTTCCTTAATTATGAAATCAGTGATGGGCAGGTGATTGTTACAGTAAGTAGTTTCAGATGTATTTAAAGATATTCCAGATGTTGAATGAAAATTGCACATTGCCATGCTTCACTAAGTTACATCTAGTCTTCACAGTGTAAATATTAGCAGCAGAATTTTATTCAATAAAACATACTATGCTCATGTTGTCTCTTAGTTTTGCTGTTGTTTTAGAAAAACCCAAAGAAGTTATTTGAATGTGACTCTATTTTCAACACAATAAACCTTAGACAGCCAGACCAACTTGTGTGATGAAGACCTGCTTTAACTGGTGACATCAGTGTTTTACTTGAGTGGCTTAATGCAAAATAGTCCCTAATACTGATTTCACTTTCTGCAAGGGGAAGTCCATTTTTCTTGAGAAGAGACCTTTTTTTGCTTTGTTGCTGTGAGAGGCTTAATTGGTACATCTTTGCTGCAGTATCCTTCCTTCTAGAATTGGAGTATGTCTGCCACTAAGTAGTTGTGCAAAAAGCAATTCCTCTTCCTTTTGTCTACTTTGCTCTCCGTACAAATGCTGCATTGCTTATTACCAAGTTGGGGAAGGAGTGGGAGGGGTTGAGGAGATGGATGCCAGTAGCCAGATAATCACATTTCTGTGATTATTCAGCGGGGTGTCTCTGAGAGAAAGAAGAAAACCTTTGTACACAAACCTGATCAGGATAATCCTCAAGGTGACAGCTGAAATACACCAGGGAGGAACCTGAGGAGGATAACTTCACAGCCAATATCAGTGGACCTATGGAAAGTGCTAAATTGTTATCTTTTTAGGTCCTGTCATTTTGTGTAAGATTCTGTATTCATAGTTCATGCATTCCCTAAAGAATCCCACCACTGATAATGAAGCTAGTTCTTAATGTATCCAATCAAAATGAGATTGTTGTCAAATCTTCTACATCTCCTGTAAATTACATATATAGAACTTGTTTATTGTCTGAAATAAGATGGATGCATTGCATACTTTATATCTTTTTGCATTGGATGGAAGCTATTTTGGTCATATGAAGAAAAATGGTTAAAAAATATTTCTGTCTTTGTAGAACATCAATAGATATTTTAGTAACTGCCTCCTAAAAATGTACTGTTACTGTATTTCAAAGCATATAAAATAGATGCAATTATAGTACTGCCTTAGTAAAATGTACTTTGGTAATTAATAGCCTTAATAAAATATGCTTTGTATTTACAGTTTTCACAGAAAAAAAGTGATTTCTAATTTAGTGCAAAGCTTAAGTTCAAGTTGCCTGTAATGAAATATGGAATAATATATTTCTTAATAAACATGTGGAAAATACCTGCTCTTAATGTGGACTGCTACAATCCGGTTGAGGGGCAGGTTTTGTGTTTTTGGTGACGGGTGTTGTGTCAGTTTTAATGGTATTTGAAATTGTTTAATTTTGTCCTCTGTTTTGGGTGATAGAATATTTTTCCCATGGCAAAGGTGGATTAGCGTTCTAAAATAGGTGCTGCTCCCAAAAGGCTGCCTAGATGGCAGCATTCACTCACATAACCTGTGCTCAAGGATGGAGGCTGTTTAAGTGCGTGTTACGGAAAAATGACTTACAGTGCTAAACTGGACGGGAAGGTGTATGCTGGTACATACAAACAACTGTTTCTTATTAAGTTTCTTAATAATAAAATCCAAAATCAAGCCATATTTTCGGGTTTTTAACCACTTAGGTCTCTTAATTGGATATTCTTGAATTTAACCTAGGCAATGATTGTTTCACTGTAAGTTTAAACTCCTAAAGGAAAAGTCGTGTCACTACTCCTTGCTGATCATCCAGAAAACCAGTAATCTATCTAGTCATGCTTGTTTCACACTAATTGCTGGAAATACTTACAGTACAGAGTTTATTGTTGGGTCCTGAGATCTTCACCAAAAGGGTTGTCAAGTATTGGAACAGCCCTAGGGAAACAGGGGAGTCGCCATCCCTGGAGGTTTGTAAAAGATGTGTAACTTTGACATTAGGAATGTGGTTTAGTGGTGGACTTGGTTGTACCAGGTTAATGGTTGAACTGGGATGATCTTAGAGGTATTTTCCAGCCTAAATTATTCTATGATTCTATGAAAGACCCACACAGCCTTCCATGGCACTCCAGATTTATTAAGTGCAAATGAAAGACTTATGTCCTCTTCTGTCATCTAGCTAAGTCTGTAGTGCCATAACAACCTTGCCATAATAAACAGAGTACTGATTATATAAAAATTGGATTTAAATCATTAGAGGTATTCTTCCTCATGGAAGTGCATGTGCTTATAAGAGGATTATCCAGTAGTACATTCTCACTGCTGTAGCCAGGAGCCTTGACACAATGACCTTCTGCTCCTACGGTCTGATAATCAATTCTGAGCCCATTAATCTTTCCAGACAGCTTTCTTGCTCCTATGGCTAAAACCTGGTGTTCCCGCTGCACTGGTGTGTACTGCAGAAGCTCTGTTCTAGCCACATAACTTCAGAGGCAGCAACTGAAAGGAATCCATTCAGCAAGCTGGCAGAGATTGTTATCACAGCAGCTCATGGGGTTCAGTGAGCATTATATGTTCATAACAAAATAAGCTGACACAGTCTGTAAGCTCTGCCAGATTTCAGCAGACCCGAAATAAGGATGCAATTCTTTTGTAACTCTTTTTCAGCTTAACTGCTCTGCAAGATACACATTGATTAGATATGGGAGAGCTACAGCTGACTTCAGTATAAAAAAGATTTTTAGAACTTGGTTCAGTTGCTTATGCTTTGGCATCAAATACAATTTGAGACACCCTGGGGTATCCTGCATGGTCTCCATGACTCCAGCTGCTGCTTCCATAGGTCCTATGTGGAATCTGCCAACCCCATGTGTATCTTGGGTGCCTCAGGGCATCTCAAATGGCATAGATGCTGGTGTTCAGGCATCTAAATGGAGCCCTTTGTTTTCTGGAACTTTGGATAGCTGATGCCTGAGTATTTTTCTGTAAGCTTGCCTAAAATGCCAGCACTAAGATTGGTGCCTTCCTGGATTTTCCAAATAAATTGCTAAAATTCTCAGTATGTACATAAGGTCAGATACATGATGTTGTGTGTGAAAGGAAGTATCGTTTCCTAGGCTGATGCTGCAGTGGACTGTTAGTTCCTCAAGGAGAATAATTTAAAGCAAAACCCCAGCCTTGGAACTGTTACCTGGCTGAAGTTGGTTGCCATAAATCACAAGGTTTCTGATGATTATCTGAAGATTACATGTGGTTCAATTTCAGCAAAGACATGAGCAACAGGGGTGAGTTAATGGGAGATGACTCCCCTTGCTTTCTGTAGGCTCTCTGTGGGATTCAGCTCAGGATTAAGCCACCTAAATGTGTCCAGATATAGGTGTGTATGGCTGAGCAGAGCAGTTGAGCTGGTACCAAGTTCCTTTAAGGTAGTCTTGACTCACTCTGCAGGATGAACTGACTCCACTAACCAGTTGTCTCTGCATGGTGCCACCTGAGATGCTATAAGGTGTCCTGCCTGGCCCTCAGCTGCTTGTCTGGAAAGGTTCAGGTCTCCCATCAGTCTCTCACCTGCTATTCAAGATACATCTTTCACATGCTCAAAGTCATCTGGGGCATCATTGCTAAATGTGTGGGCAGCAGGATCTAATTCCCTGGTGGCTATGGCTGCTGTGGGATCACAGCCCAAAGGTAGACATTAGATTCTTAACTTCAGATGAAGTTACTCATTCCATGCTTTTAGCAGAAGGGATAGAGTGGAGAGGAAGCACATGAAGTGTGTTACGTGGATGCCGGGGCTGTGCACTGTGGTGGAAGAAGCTGGGAGTGGGTGTTCTGTCCCTCAGCCCTGCTGCTACAAGCACCATTGGCCTAATCTGTACTTAAGATCATTTAATTATCCCCAGCCCCCTAACAGAAAGAAGTAAACTTCCTGATGAGCAATACCAACTAATTTGGTCAGTTGCTTATTTCCATATTTCAAGGGCAACACTGAAGCAGCCCTAGCCTTGGTTTTATTAGTTAGTTGCTTTGAAATTGCTTTATTGCACATTTTGGTGATGTTTTAAAACCCTATTTTTGTCTGCCAAAAAAATTCTTCTACTCTAAGAGCAGAAACTTGTGTCTGGTCTTGCTCATGTAGGTCTGTGGCTAACTGTTCTACAACTGACAGTAATGTGCCACCAGTGTCTCATAAGGCATCCCTGTTGATTCCTGTGTGTAATTAATTACTTTTATATGGTAATTAAATAATTCCTGTTTACTTGCACTCTGCTTGCAGTTGAGTACTTGATGAAAAGAGAAATTGTCTGAATTGCCTGTGGTTGCTCTCTCTCAGAGTTGGTGAACTCTGCCTGCTGGAGCCACTGCTAGTTCCAGGCTTGAGCAGTCTCTGGCAGTTCTGAGGAAAGTGACCCGGACTGCAGGCAGGGCTCTGCAGCTACTAAACCTGATGCAACCCCTTCCCCTCAGCTGCCCTGCCAGTTTCAGCCTCGAGGCAGCCCCTGCCAAGGGTCTGGCTGGCAAAGGATGCTGTGGTTGTGGGGAGCTGTGCCGGGATCCCAGGTACCTTCGGTTTGGCATGGGGTGGGGCAAGAGAGGTTGCAGAACCCTGCCCCTGTGAGAGCTGTGACAGCAGCACCGCTCGTGTCTGAGCTCTGGGATGGGCTCTGGCATGTCTGGAGCTGCACATCCAGGCAGGTCGCAGTGGCAGCTGCACAGGGAGATATTAGAGATTGTTTTTCAGTGATGGTCTGGGATCTGACAGGCACTGTGTGACTCCAAGCCTGCCTGCATTTGCAGTGCACAGTGTTCCATGTGCAGTTCAGCTGTCTCACACTCTTTATTTGCTGCTCTGGGGGTTTGCAGGAAGGGGCAAACCTAGGTATGTTTAAAATTTTGGGGTGGTTTGTGCAGGAGATGCAGGGAAGGTGCTTCCAGCAGGACCCATGACAGTAACATAGTGCTTTTCTCTACCATCCAGCCTGCTGCAGGGTAATGTCACAAGTCAAAGCAGAAGATGATTAAGACACGTGTGTCACATAATAAAGTGGTTTTGGGTAATTTTTTATTCCATAAAACCCAGAAAGATCATGTCTACTGTCATGATAATGTTCTGATGCCTATGGGCTTGGCCTCAGGATTTTTCAAAGATGCCTCTCAAGAGCATTGAAGCAGTGGAGGAACAAAGTGCAGCCTTGTTCAAGTGCAGCTCTGATGGTTTCATGGCATCTCTTATTATAACCTACTGGTACTGTGGTTTGTTCACAAAACAGAATTTAGCTTGGGAAGGAAAGTGTGAGCAGGTCGGCATTCAAATGTCAATACATGGAGAACAAAATGGAGTAAGGACAAGCTTAGTGTAATCATAACTTAGTCCTCTCAAATATTTTTTGTCAGTCCCCCCACCCATCTCTTCAGTAAAGTTTTGCCCCTCCTTTTTGCCAACGACCTAGTTACTCCTTCAACTACAATGTCTAAATTTTTGAAGTAATTTTTGTCACACAATATTGTAATAAAACCAAACTATTGTTCCTCATTTGGTGTGTTACAGTTGAGTTAGAGGCCACTGAAGCAAGTAGATGTTGAACAGCCTTGCCAAGCAGGGCTGGTCTGAAGCCCTGGCTTCCTCCTTGGTCCTTCCCTTCCTGGCTTGGCCCTATGCCACAACCAGCCCACAACTTTCCTGGGTGTGGGAGACTTTTCTGCCCCAGGCGGGGAAGCTGGGCCGGTGGAGGTCATGGAGTGAGTACCACAGCAGTGGCAGCTGCTTCTGCTGGGTGATGAAGAGTGAAAGGGAGAAGAAGTGTGAGGTGGGCATTAGTCACAGCCCTGCCTGTCCTCAACCAGTGACTCCAACCTCCCCAGGCTTCCCACTGCACTGCCAGTCCCAGCCTCAGTCCCTTGGGAACGGGAGCCAGACTGTGACAGACTGCATCTCTCCCTACCTGTGGTGCCTGCAGCCAACGTGTCCCATCCCTCACCATTTGTTCTTGTTCCTTCTCGCCCAAGTGGAGGCAGTTTTGGTGACAGAAATTCATTGCTCAGCCTGTGAAACACCCACTCAGGCAGTGATCTGGGTGTTGTCATATGCACAGCTTGAGCCTTTGGGAGATGACACTTTATCTAATTAGCTTTCGACAAAGAACATGTGATTCATCTTGTGTTATGAGCACTGAAATCACTGAGCATTTTGCTGTCAGCATCGTTAACCAAGCCTGTGCCTTCCATAGTACTGTGGTTTAAGAGAGGCCCCGTGCAAATGTTAGGGTTTCTGTCATTGCTGCACCAGCTCACTCCCCTCAGCTTCATCTGCCTCTGCTCTTGCAAAGCTGCTTTGTGGCAGCATAGCAACTATCTGCATTCATCCTGATGGTTTGGGAAGGAGGATGTTCAAGTTATTAGTACAGTTAAAATTATTTTGGTGGAGCATAGCTGCAAAAGCAAACTGATGTTTGTGCTGTCTATGGACACACTGAAATTAGTGAGGCTGCTCTTGAATGAATCTGGCTCTTGAATGAATTTCAATGAGATTGAAATTTAAGCTATCTTTCCCAATGAATTTGAATAATTTTAAGGACAAACAATTCTTAGGTTACAGTCATTTCTTTCCACTGTCCTGGTAACATGTCTATATCCATAGATGAAATCTTAAGGTTCTTCAACTATTAAATATGGGGCTGTCTTCAAAGCAGGTTGTTTGGATTTATTTGCTTGTTTTTCAGCCAGGGGAAATAGTTAAATTCAAGTGAGATTTGTTCTTTTGTTATTTATGAAGCTCTTTAATCCTTTTATTAATTTTGATGCTGTGCTGAAAAAATCTGCTAGGTAAGTGTTGCTGCAATCCCCTGCAATCAGGTTAGTTATGTCTGTGAACACTCCCCCTCACTGCCAGGGAATATAAAGACCTGGTTCTCTATCTGAGTGTCCTGGTTTTGGCCAGGATGGAGTTAATTTTCTTCACATAGTAGCTGGTACAATTTTGTGTTTTGAATTGAGTACAAAAATGATGTTAACACCCTGATGCTTTGGGTTTTGCTTAGTAGTGCTTACCTTAATTCAAGGATTTTCCAGCTTGTCATGCTCTGCCAGTGAGGAGACAAATGAGAAGCTGGTGGGGAGCAGGGCCAGGACAGCTGACCCAAACTAGCCAAAGGGATATTCTATACCACAGAATGCCATGCCCAGTATATAAACTAGGGGCAGTTGGCCAGGAGAGATGCTGCTTGGGGATGGACTGGTCATCAGTCAGCAGCTGGTGACCAGGTGTGTTGCACCTCTTGTTTCTCTTGGGTTTTATCTCTTTCTCTCCTTTCCAATACTTNGCTGCACTGCAGCTTGCACAGAAAACACAGGCAGTTTGAGAGAGGTTTTTTTTTTTTTTTTTTTTTTTTTTTTTTCAATTATTGAGCTCTTCTTACCTCAACCTACAAGCTTTACTTTTTTCTTCCCTTTTCTCCTCACCAGTGGGGAGGTGGAGGGGAGGAGTGAGTGGCTGTGTGGTTCTTAGTTGCTGGCTGGATTTAAACCACAACACTGAGAAATAAAGCCATGACTACACTGTCCTGTGTCCTGTACACCTGGAGAACACAGCTTGCTGCCTCATTACCGGGCCCTGGCCTTAGCAGCTAGTGCAGCCACAGGGCTTGTGCAGGATTGACCACCCCTCAGGACAGCCCTGCAGCTCAGGGAAGGTGCTGAGGGCTGTGTAGTGGCAGGAAAGCCAGATCAGAAATATTCCCACATGTCTTTGCATGTGAATAAGTGGTTCAGGTCTGGGTCACCATCACCAGCTAAATCTTGTGCTCATTGAGGCTGAACAAAATTTCAGTCTCTCTGTTGTCACGCTGTGCCTCCTTACTGGCCTGCGGCTGTAAACTCACTCTCTGCACAATCCTGCATGCCAAGCCTGTCAGGCAAGAATATTCCAGGCTCTTATTTGCACATAAACCCTCTTTTATTTCCAGGGCTGCTGAACTGTGTGGGTGGCAACCCTTTCAGCTTCCCCAGCCGGTTGTTTCCTCCGCCCACACTGCAAAGGATTTAGATGTCCCTCTGCCTTGAGATGGATGCTCCTTACCTTGTAATTTGTGAGCCCCACCATGATGAGAGTGCAGCACAGAGCTCCCGCAGTAGTGTCCCAAAGCAGAGCTCAACCACAGAGACTAAGAGTGAGCTCAGTTGGGCCAGTCTGGGGCTGTTTAAATGCTCCTGATTGGTTTGATCAAAAATTATTTGCAATGAAAATCAGTGGGGTTGGTGCCATACAAGTGCATGGATTTTAGGCTTGGTGGAGCAATGACTGCTGTCTGTGCATGCATGTGTTACACACACTTCGGTGAAAAGCATACTCAAGTATGAGTATCTCGGAGGAAAAAAATCAACACTGCTCATGAGTTTTTAAGAGGCTGTATATAGTGCAGCGCTTGAGCTGTGTTCCATTATTTGAAATGAGATGTTCAGAAACATCTCAGCTAAGAAATAAAAAAGTGACAAAATGTGGTGAAGACTATAAATTGTAAACTACAAAATAAGCTCACATCTTGCAACAAAAGCTGCTTTATTCAGACAAGGAAGTGCACTTAGGCATAGCTTTAAATAGCATGTATCAGAAAAACTCTCAAATTCTATATAATTTCACATAATTAAACGTAGGTATTTCATCCTACTACAATTTACTGCCTTGCCCCTGTGCCTACAATGTTGATATTCATCATAGAATCGAGCAGTTTATTTCAGTGAGAGCTAACCCACACTTGCAGAGCCCAGATTATAATTATCCTACTGTGAAGTGCCAGTCACGCTTCCTCTGTTGCCCATCTCAGAGCTGCCGGAGCCAGCACCAGGCAGAGAGGCATCCACAGTGCAGCGGCTGCAGGTGGATCCCTGAGCAAGCTGTGGCTTACCCCATCCCCATGTCTTCCTTCTTGACTCCTGTCTGCCAGACTCCTCTGTATTCCTTCTTGTTTTGCTCCTCTTAGTCCCAGGGTAAATTCAGCTCTGCCTTTTGGCTGCTGAGACCTGGGGACTGGAGAAAAACATTGTTTCAGGCAATACAAACAGTAGGAGAAAGTCCTAGAAACCTTTTTTTCCTGTTACCTTCAAACCACTGAGAGCCCAGTGATGATGGCTGTGAGGTGGGTATATGGACCATGGGACCAGGTCTGGTTTCCCCTAGACCTGAAAACTATTGGGGTTTGATGCAGGACCTCACAGGGCTGGGATGTTAAGCATGAATCATAGAATCAGAGAATAGTTTGTGTTGGAAGGGACTTTTAAACATCATTAGTCCAACTCTCCTGCCATGGGCAGGCACACCTTCAACTAGGTCAGGTTGTTTAGGGCACCATCCAAACTGGCCTTGAATACTTCCAGGACTGGGGCATCTACCACCTCTCTGGAAACCTGTTCCATTGCCTCACCACACTCAGAGCAGAGAATTTCTTCCTACTATCTAATCTAAATTTGCCCTCCTTCAGTTTAAAGCCATTTTCCCTTGTCCTATCACACATGCACTTGTAAAAAGCTCATCTCCAGCTTTCTTGTTGCCTGCTTTAGGTCATAGAATGCTGCCATGTGGTCTTCCCAGAATCGTATCTTCAGGCTGAGCAGCTCCAACTCTCAACACCTTAAAAACTACTTCATCACTTGCATTCCTAGTTGAAGTTTATCCCAGTGCTGTCAGTAAACATTGTATACTGCTATATGCCTATATTATATATACTCAGCCTAGTATATGCTTTAGACTGACTATATTTTTGCTGTGATGGAATCCGCATGGATAACCAAAGTTCAGCTTTATTCTTTTTCTTCCCTTATCTTTGCCTATTGTTGTTTTCCTTGCCTTCACTGTTGAAAGGGAAAAAATGACCAAGAGGCATCTCCGGTGTTTCATGTGAAGAACATCTAAAACTGGCCAGCAATGTACTAAATCAGTTCTCTAAAGTGGATTAGATTAGCAGATCTCTGACTAAAAGAAGGAGAAATGCTTAATTTCTTTTGGATTTGCCTGAATACATCCTCCCCACCCCATTCTTTTCCCCCCTTTTTTTTTTTTTCTAAATTTTTTTTTTTTTTCCTTTTACTTTTGTGGGAAAAAAAAAAAAAACAAACAAAAAACAAAACAAAACAAACCCCGCCCCCCCCCAAAAAAGAAAAACCCCACCTGAGTGAAAAGTGCTAATTTTCTGCTAGAAAGTGCTATATGCCAGAAATTCACACAGGTAAATATATTGAGAAAGAGGGATTATGCTTTAGTTTGTTTGTTGAGATCTGGTTTTAGCTCCAGAGACTTAAGGCAGGTCTTGTAGCAATAGCAGCTAAAAATACTTCCAGAAAGATGTTAGATTTCTGAATTGACAAATTTCTTTAACAGAAAAACCTGTTTAAACAAAGTCCTTGATTTATTTTTTTCTCAACTTCTCAGACTTGGCCACCTTCAGTCTGCAGCACAGGTACAGCTAGAGATGATGAAAAACATGGAAGAAAGTGTAATGGGGGTTAGCTTGCCTGTTTAGCCATTCCCTAGGCAACACTGGCCAGGCTTTCAGGGAGGGATTACCACATCCATAGGTTTCTATTTTTACATCTGCACCAAGTGTTATTACCACTGAACTGAGCAGGGTCTGCTGAGAAATGAAACTGTGGACATTGCCTCTCACACACCAGAGAAAGCCAGTGCCACCAGCCCAGCCAGGGGGGCTTGCAGTGTTTCAGCTCCAGGAGCAGTGGTGGGGATGGGATGGGATGAGGATTCTCAACCCAAGGGATCTTGCTCAGTGCTCAGCCCCAAGGCAGCCTCAGCTTCCCCCTGCTCTGACTGCCATTCCTGGAACAAGAAGGGTTACAAGGTGAAAATCAGAGCTGGTCCCTTGTTTTCCATGTCCTCAAGGAAAAGCTGTAGGCTGGCACCTGGACCCAAACCTACTGGCACCTTCATGGCTTTGCAGAGAGAAATAACCTTTGTCAAGCCTTTTGTAAGTTTTCTATTTTGCAAGTAGTACACAGGTCAGTGGTTTGACTGCACAATTCAGCTACCAGGATTAAAGTCTTGAGTGCACTACTGAGCCTCCAAAATAATAATCATAATTAACTCTTCCCCCCTCCCCCCCAGTTTCTTTCTATTGTATGGACATGCCAAAAGATATAGGAAATCCATGGATAAATGGCTTTTTCATTTTGGCATATCCTGTAAGATTAATACATTTGCTGAAAAGCCCTTTTTCAAGCAGTATTTATGCCAAGAATTCTGTTCTGAAGCTCACAAAATATCTGAAAGTATTAAAAAAATCCATGTTCAGTACCTGTATGGCTTCCAGTTATAATAAAGTCAGTCATGTGGCAGATATGACTGGCCTGATCTTTTGTAGCATTTTGGATGTGTTTACATATTTGAAGGTTTCTAATTCAGACCCCTGTGCCAGAAACATGTAGCAACCTTTTCATGCTGAAATCTTTTGAAGTACTATTTTTTCACTGTGTTCTCCCACAATCCTATGTTGTGTTTTGATACAAACTGAGAAAACCAATTAATGAAAGGTAAAACTGGTTTTCCAGGCATGATCTTCACTGCAAGTGTTTCCTAGGGTGAGCTGTCCTGTACAAAACATGTCAGTCTTGCTCTTCAGATTTCCTTTGGGCAAAATCATGAGTGTGGAAGTGTAGTTCAAGTTAACAACACCACAGTTGATCCCAGAGGGTCATCTGCAGTGGAGAGGGTGTGCCTTGGCCAGGCCAGAGGCATGTGCTAACTGCAGTAGTAACAACTGGGAATGCCTTGGTTAT
Source organism: Aegithalos caudatus (assembly GCA_013389925.1). NCBI lineage: Eukaryota > Metazoa > Chordata > Aves > Passeriformes > Aegithalidae > Aegithalos > Aegithalos caudatus. The sequence continues at coordinate 167,683 of WEIU01022702.1, read as the reverse complement.
CAGCCTGATTTGTGGAGACCAACAATGAATGGTGTTCCTGAGGAATCAGTGTTGGGATCAGCACTGTTTGACATCTCTGTTGGCAGCATGGACACTGGAATTGCTTGCAGCCTCAGCAGTTTCCCTAACAAGACCAAAGCTGTGCAGTGATGGTGACTTGCTGGAGGGAAGGGATGTCATGCAGAGGGACCTTGACAGGTCTGAAAGGTGGGCCCATGTCAACCTCATGTAGTTCAACAAGGCCAGGGGTGAGATCCTGCACATTTGTAAGGCCACAAATACAGGCTGGGAAGAGAATGGATTGAGAACAGCTCTTAAAAAAAGGACTTGGGAGTGTGGCTTGACAAGAATCATAGAACTGCTAATGTTGGAAAAGACCTCTAAGATCATTGAGTCCAACCATTAAACCAACACCAACATATCAGCACAAAACCATTTCTCCAGGTGCCACATCCACAGATATTTTGAACACTTTTCATGATGGTGATTCCACCATTTCCCCAGGAAACTTTTTCCAATGTCTGGCCACCATTTTGGTAAATACTTTTTCCCTAATATCCAACTAAAATCTCCCCTGGCACAACTTGAGGCCATTTCCTCTTGTCCTATTGCTTGTTATTTAGTAGAGGAGAGGGACCCCCACCTGGCTACAACTTCCTTTCAGGGAGTTGTAGAGAGTGAAAAGGTCTCCCCATAGCTTCTTTTTTTCCAGACTAAACACCCCCAGCTCCCTCAGCCATCCCTTACAACACTTGTGTCCCACACCCTTCCCCAACTCCACTGCCCTCCTTTGGACACACTCCAGCACCTCAATGTCTTTATTGTAGTGAGGGGCCCAAAACTAAACACAAGATCTGAAGTGTGGCCTGACCCATGCTGAGTACAATCGGTGCCCTGGTCCTGCTGGCTATTGCTGATACAGGCCAGGATGCCATCAGACTTTTTGGCCACCTGGGCACACTGAAGCTCAGCATGAGCCAAAAATGTGCACTTGCAGTTCTAAATGCCAGCTGTATCCTGGGCTGCATCAAAAACAGTGTAGCTGTCAGGACGAGGGAGGTAACTCTGCCCTTCTGCTCCTCTCTGGTGAGGCCCCACCTGGAGTACTGCATCCAGCTCTGGGGTCTCAACATAAGAAGGATATGGACTTCTTGGGAAGAGTCCAGAGGGCCATGAAGATGCTCACAGGACTGGAACACCTCTCCTATGAAAACAGTCTGAGAGATCTTTGATTATTTAGCCTGGAGAAGAGAAGACTACAAGAGAGCTGGAGAGGGACTTTTTTCAAGGGCATGTAATGATAAGACAAGGGGGAATGGCTTTACACTTAAAAAGGGTGAGTTTAGATTAGATATTGGGAAGAAATTTTTTACTGTTGGGATGGTAAAGCACTAGAACAAGTGGCAGATGTCCCATCCCTGGAAGTGTTCAAAGCCAGGTTGACTTGGGCCCTGAGCAACCTGGTTGGTCCAGTTGAAATTTATTAATTTCCGCTGGCAGGGAAATTAGAACTAAGTGATCTTCAAGGTTCTTTCCAAACCAAACCATTCTATGATTAGTTGGAGTTTGGTCTTCAACCAGCAAGAAAAGTTTGCTTCTGTGGGAGGGGACAGTGGCTGCGGATGTGGGTACATGGGAAGGCTTCAGAGACGGGAGGTTGTGTATGACCTAAACACAGAGACTCAAGAAATTTCGCTGTAGTGCCTGGGCCAACCATGACCCATAAAGTCTTGGCAATGATCTCCTCACAGCAGCAGTGCTTTGCAGAGAGCCCAGGGAAGATCATAGCACCTGGGAGACATTAGAAGAAACAGAAAAAACAAAACTGCAGCTCTATGTCAACAGGGAACATGGTGTAAAACACCATCCCCAAAACAGCCAGCTGTTAAAAGGTAACATCAGGAATTTGACAAAGATGATAGTAATCACCTCTTCATTTTTGTTTGGGTTAAAGGGATACCTCAAACAGCAGCACTGGGGTGGTGCCAGCTTTTGGCAGGAGCCCTGGGTGTGTGGGTGAGTACACACCTTACAGCATCTACTCCTGGCATGCAGACAGAAATGCAGCACCTGACATGGCAGGAAGGCCTGGATAATTCTTGTTTGCTTTTCACTGGAGGAAAATAGTGGACACATCTCAACAAGAGACAGTAAACATTTCTCTTGCTGGGAAATGCAAGAGCAAAGATCAAGGAGAGAAGCTGGCAAAAACCTTTCAAAAAGTAAAACAGTAAAGCAGTGATATATTGTTCTTCCTGGTGAAAAACAAATAGGGTGGTAAGAGTTAAAGTCATTCACATGTTCTCATGATGTTGACAGGGAATAAGAGTTGAGAGAACATCCTGGGTTATGGGTCAGGAAATGTCTGAGAGATCTGGACCACAGCCAGTAAGCTATGGTAAGAAAGCTCATTAGATCAGGGAGATACTATACTGAAAAGCTGGCGGGGGCCTTTGGCCAACAGGGGTCCAGAAAATATTTGGGAAAACAAATCAGGGGTGACCAAGAGCATTGTGTCAACAAAACATTAAGAGAGACCTAAATGAGCTGAAGATCAGCTGGGAAGAAGTAGATGAAAGGACCAATGTCTGCGGTTTTGGCAATATCATCTGCTGAGTTTATGAGTCACGGAGACCAAAACCAGATAGAAACAAGAACTGGGCAAGCACAGTTATGGCCTGCTGGGTCTGGGAATGAACCATTAATTTATTTTGTATGTACTGTACTGCTGATTCCCTCCACATTTGAGTTAAAAACTAGCGGGTTTTACACCCAGAAAAATGAGTAACACTTGTGATTTTAATTCATACCACTTGCATCACTGCTTTCGTGAATCTGGTGGCCATCAATTTTAGTGTACGTGGGAACCCTGGGCTGTTCCCTTGCTCTCATTTCATCTGTTTACTACACTTATGGTGGGACACTGGGTGGTGATGAGCATTGCAAAACCAGGTTGTTTTTGCTGGATCTCACTGTTTTCAGCTCCAGCTACTTTCCCATGAAGCCACTGACTACTGCATGCAGAACTTAGTGTCCCAGAGCAATAGCTGGAGAGGTGACAGCTGTCACGCACCCATGGCCACATGTGTGCACATGGCTGCATCTGCATCTGTAACCAAATGGGATGCAGCAAAACTGTGGTTTTTTATGATATGCTCTGTTTGCTTGGAGCCTGGCTGTGGGCAAACTTTTTTTGTCACATTCCTGAGAGTATGGGGAAAAATTTCTGAGGCCCTTTTACAGGGTGTTACTGCAGGCCACCATGACACAGTAATTCAAATATGTGAGACACAGTAATTCAAATATGTGACACTGAGTATTTCTCTGTCACTAATAGCCTTGTGGTGCGTGTGGATTGGGGTGCCAGCATAACTGATGGATCTGGTGTTTTCCATTGCTCTTGATGCTCATTGGCTTTCGGGGGAAGGTCCCTGATGTGCTAGTTTTTTCCTCCTCTTTGTGTGGGTAGTGGCATATCACATCTTGTGATTGAAATTTCTAGTAACAGCAACAGCCATGTCTGCAACAGCCTGCAGTCCAGTTGGGAAGACCAGTGGAAAAAGCAGCACTGGTGATATATCTGGGTTCAGTTTTTACAGCTGTAGTTGACAAATACAGGAGTTCACCCAGAACAGAAAGCCTTGCCAAAACTTCTTTTACCTATGGAAAGAGATTGGATATGTTTTTTTCCTAAATGAAACTTTGATGCAGTCAGTCATGAGATGTTCTTATTTACTGCAGTCCCAGAAATATAAGGCACATGGTTCCTTCACACAGCATTTCAAACAGTTCATCTGAAAGGTGGCTGTTCACTAGATGAGGTAGTTCCCTTTTCGATTGTCATAACAGAGCAGCGCTAAGAATGTGGGCAAAAAAATGATGTGACATCAAACTTGGACTGAATTCAAAATAAGTTCTAAATTTGTTTTCTGCATAATCACCTCTGTTTAGAGGTAGACACCTTTTTTTCCAAAATGCTGATGGCAGTTTGGAGACCACAGTACATCTCTTCACAAGTGCAGTAAGCTTCTGGCCCATACCTTCCCAGAGTCTCTCCTATCACTTCCTTGTGCAAATCCCATCAAAGATGCCGGTAGCTCACCAAAGAACTCTATTTTGGTTATGTGTCTATAATTATACAAGAGGCACAGGATATGTGCCTAAGTACCCTTATTTTTTCCATATCAAAGACACTTGTTCTCTTGTACAGATCAAAGACACTTCTCAGTGTTAGAAGTTTCTTCCGTGAAGAACTAAACTGAACAATTAAGCTTTCTTGCTTGATACCTCTATCAAAGGATACCTTGGTATGCTCATTACTTATTAATTTATGCTCTGCTGGATTTACATTTGTTTTCTTTTAACTCCAGAAGAACAGGAAGGGTGCCACTGGACACCCCAGAAGCTTTGGTATTCTGGTTGCTATACAGACCTTTTCTTAGTTTTGTTTTTAAAGCTTCATAAAGTGCTTATGTAGATATTCCAGAAGGTTATGACAGGTATTTAAAATTGGACTATAGGCTGCAGTAGAAAATTATATTAATGAACAAAAAGACTAATTGCCCAGCCAGGTGGGTGCAGCAGGGATGGGGAGCTCCAGGGAGCCGTTTCTTGCATTTGTATTCCTTGGAGTAATTGCCTCTATGCTCTAGAAATTGATCTGGATGTCAGGCCATATGCACTTCAGAAGCACAAGACTGTCCGTTGCTCTTTGCTAATTAGTCAGAACACTCTGATAACACTGGCTAAGGGAAAAAAAAACAACAAAAACAAGCAGTCTTGTCCTCTTGGCTGTCTTGTCCTCTTCAGTGAAACCTGCCCAAATATACAGAGACACCAGCACCTGCAAGTGAAAGCCTCAGGCTTGTGGGAGACTCAGCTTGTTGGTTTGAGCCTTTTCACTACTTTGGGCTCCTGTTGATAGACAAGATAGCCAAAAGAGAAGGGGTGGCTTTCCCTTTCCTTCCCATGGTGACCCTGGGCACTTTTCACATAAGATCCCAGTGGCTAAAGCTCACTTAGGTATGAAGTAGGGATTAAGTTAACTGTGCTGATCCTGGAGCTGCTAAACATGCAACAAACAGGGAAGCGTGAGGCAGGCCAGACTCTTGTGCCTCTCGAGCAGTCACAGCAACCAAGCCCAGCTGCAGAAGTGCTACAGCTGCAGGCAAAATGTGAGCTAAAAAGATCTACTCAGGTTTTAGGATGAGACAGACAACATCTTCCCCATAGAGATGGGAAACATTAGCACTGCTGTGTAAGGCTTTGTGCATGATTTTGTTTAGAAAATTGGTTCCAGCTCTGATCAGCTGTGTTTTAACAAAATATAAACTGAAACAGATGTGGTGAAAGGCTTTAAGGGTGATCAAGGCAAGGATGTCGATCTTCCACGTGGAGACTGAGAGTGACTTCTTTGGCTTAATCATATGAAGAAAACAGAACCTTCATGAAAAAATCATGTGTTGAAATCACAGCAAGAGAAAATAACTATTTAGGTTAAATGGCAGTGTTGATTGTAGAAAAAAAGAAATGGTGATGAAGAAAATTGTGTCAGAAATGAGAAAACTGTCTGGTTACCTAAGAAATGTCATCTGGCAGGATGCCAGATCTTTCTAACAAAATAAAGTGTCAGGTAGATGGGATGGTTTCAGAAGGACCTTACTACGTGTATGGAAATGTTTGTGTGACACTGGCCTTCACATCCCTCAGACACCCTTGAGCCATCCTGGTGCAGTGACTTGCCTCCTGCTGCCCATGTATTGCAGCACATGTGGGGCACTGGAAGGGAAGTTGTACATCCCTCAGCCTCCCTGTGTACTGTAAAAGCACCAGGCTGTACATGTGCTGGATCCATGTCACATTTCACAGAATCACAGAATCTCTTAGTTTGGAAAAGATCTCTGAGGTCATCAAGTCCAACCTATGACCAAACACCATCATGTCAACTAGATCATGGCACTTTGTTCCTTGTCCAGTCTCTCCTCAAAAACCTCCAGGGATGGTCACTCCACCACCTCCCCAAGCAACCTATTTCACTATCTTATCACCCTTTATGTAAAGAAATTGTTCCTAATGTCCAACCTAAACCTCCCATTGCACACATTTCATCGTGCTGGGCAGCAGGATGCCTGAGTCTTTTTGTGTCTCTAGCCCTTGATTTCTGCACTGCCATTTATCACTTGCTGTAAGGCAGAGCTGGTAGAGCCAGGCTGCTTGGCAGAATGCTGGGAAGATTAATGTCTGGAAGGTGGTGAGGTGTTCCAATGCTGCACTCATGAAGGTCATGTCAATACATGAGGCAAGCAGGCTGGGATTTCAAAAGCATGGAGAAAACTCTGCTGAAAGCCAGTGACACCTTTATTCCTGTATCCTTGTGCAACTTTTGAAAATACTTCAGTCTGATGGCAAAGAAAACACTTTTTTTACAACTGCTCCTCTGAAATTTTAGTGGGCAGAAGGAAGTAGGGGATGTACTAGCTGGCCTGAGACTGGCATCCCCCATTTCTGTAGTCTCCTGTTGTATACTACAGAGCCTCACTCTTCCCCTTAGCATCCAAACACTTCTGCTCAGATCTTCATGCACCCACAGTCTTGCAGAGTTACTTGTAGTGCATGCTGCTTAGAAATCTGATGCCTGTTAAAAAGAACCTCAAACACTAGTTTCTGTCCTCTGTCTTTTGGGAGAGTGAGTTAAAACCTCTTCCCATTCCCAAAAAAAGCAGCTGAAGATAAAATTGTCCTCCAGATGTTCCCTCCCTCTGGCTAGTGGTCAGCTCCACAGTAATCAGTTGGTCTAAGTTTATCTGTACAAATGTATTTTTTTGTGTCAACAGGAAGGAAAAGTGACAAGATGTTTGTGTAGTTTGGATATTGTTTGCAGGACTCCTGAGGACTACTAAAGAATCACAGATGGGCAGGAGTGGGATGACAATTACTTCAACCTGGTGATAGTCTTCAGGATGTCACAAGTTCTGTCAAACATCTATAAGGAGATTGCACTGATCACAGCTCAGTTTTGGTGGTGGTTAGGATATATCAGGAAAGGAAAGCAAAGGATCAAAGCTAAATAATTTCTAAATTAAAACCACAGCAAACTAGCTGAAATAGGTAGCACTACACTGCAGCACCTTGCCTCCTACCCACTCCCGTGGGCTTTCTGCTGAATCTTCTCTCTGAGAGCCAGTTAATGATTTTCACCTCACTTCTGATAGAAGACAGATAGCCAACTTGTGTGGCTTTGATTACTGTCTCATTTATCTCTGAGTGTTGCATCTGTGGCTTTACTGAGGCTATTTCTCAAAGAATAGGTTCTGCTGTGCTTTAAGTGTTACCCAAGCACAGGCCTAAGGAATTAATAGACTTAGAGGATCTGGTCAATATAACAACAACAACAACAAAAATACCAATTTCCTCCCACTCAGCAGCCTAATCAGTTTTATTGCAGCTCATGCATTATCAGCACTTACTTTTTTGATCAAAACATTTTGTGCTTAGGGTTTGCCACTGCAGTTTGTCTGCTTAATTCAATTACTTCTTTGATCACTTCTGAGAGAAGTACCTGTAGATTAAATTCCCATTTATTTTTTATTGAACATAAGAAAGAACCTCACTTTTTCCCTCATTTCCTGGGATTGCAGCAGCAACGTTTTCAAATGCAAGAACAAGTGGCTCTCTTTCCCCATGAACCTCAGTTATCTGCTGGGAAATGCAAGACCCCCTCTCACTCTCCCTGCAATGACACACACCCCTTCTAAAGCCTTAACTTGGACCCCACAACTCTGCTGCCCTATTTTATTGCTCTTGTGTCAGATATAACACAGACACGCAGTCTGGAGTGACAGAGACCAATGGACAGATTTTATTGCTGACAGAGCTTCATAAACAGCAAAACAATTGTTTCCATAAAGGAGCAGCAGACTCATATTTCAATAAAACTCCATAAAATGAGTAGTTTATGAGTACCCAGAGAGCAAGTCACATGGAGCTGCAACAAATGGGATGGAGAAGATATAAGCTGCTTTCAGGCAGCTTGGGCTTCTTTCCCTCCCAGGGCATTTGACAGCACAAGACCTTTTTGCTTCTATTTGAGGACACTGGACTTATGTCTGGAGGAGAGAGATATGTTGATGTTGTACTTTTTTCCCTTCATCAGCTTCTGGAACCCTCTGAACTGGATGGCAAGAATAATAAAGATTTTTTTTTCAAGTCAGAATGTCTGTAGTGCCTCACTAATTATTTTTAATTAGTTGTGAGACTCAAGACTAACTGTATTATGTGTCTTGTTTTCTTGGTTATTGTGTCATTGTCTTATTGGTGGGAATGATTTTTTATAACCATAAGGACATTACTGTAACACATTGATCAGTGTGGTAAGACATGCTAAATGAATTTGTAAAAAGGCAACAAGTTGTAAAACCAGTTTAAAGAGCTAGCTCTTCACAGTCTGTCCTCAATCTCATTTCCAGATGCCATCTTGCTTTTCCTAAAATGTGTAAAAACAAACAATGAAAACTAACAGGAAAGAAAGAACACTGATTTTAGCTATTAGAATCATTAATCCTACCTTTCAGTGCCCAGCTGAATGAAACTATGGCTTTGTAGGACAGCTGTGTTCTGTTAATTAAGTTAATTAACTGCTAATTAATTAAGTCACATTTAATCTCAGCCTGACATGACAGTCCAGAGCCCTCACCATGCATCCAGCCCAGCTGAAGGGTTCTGAGTGAACCTTCTCCAGCTCTTGGTTGCCCAAAACATTCCTGTACCCATTGACATCTCCTTCTTACCTAAGGTTCATATCTCTGCCTTCTCCTATCTTTCTGTCTCTTCCCAGAGGTTCTGGTGCTTAGCTAAACCCTTCCCACTTTGTTCTGGTTTTGAAAGACAGGTATCTGTCAGCTAAAAACTGGAAGTTCCCTTTGAATAGAGAATGTAAACCCCCTCCCTCAAATTATTATAATTTTGCAATTAGGGGCTTTCAGGCAAAGTTTTGGGACTAGAAATAATGGTTATTTACTAGGAATATTAAAAATACAAATGTAATAATACAGAAAAGCATGCAAATAAAACAAACAAAAACCCCTAGAAAACCCTGACAGAGTCAGGGATGTGACCTGACACCCTGTTGGGTGCAGGAAGCAGTCCAGATGAATCCTTCTGGAGGAACAGATGCAGTCCTGTGGAGGAGAGATGGTCCTGTAGAAAGTCCAGTGGTGGAGAGATGGGTCCAGACTTCCTCTGGGAATCCAGTGGAAAACAAGAACTCTTGGTGTTCCCATGTCTCCCTTTTATCTAGGTATGAATGGTTGGGGTACCCCTCACTGGGTGGAGCGTCTCCCAATGGGATGATGTAATGTGTCAGGTCATTGGTGAGCCTTAATGGCCCATTATCAGAAAGCATCAGCCCCAAAACTTGTGTTTGGACACCTCTTTGTTTTGGTCAAGCACCCATAAGCACCCAGCAATAAGTTCTCTAGCAACCCACCAGGAAGAAATTCCACAAGCACAAAGGAAACAAATTCAACTCCCAACACACTTGTAAGAGGCTATTGCTCTGTCCCAGTCCCAGGCCCTGAAATAACACCTGAGAAGTTGTTCCATGTGGACATTTCAAAAAGTCAATATAAAAGGCTTTTTTTCTGCAGGGTTTTTTATTTCTTAGTGATGGTTTGTAAGCCTCATTTTAGCTTGACCTCAGACAAACTCCAGAGCTGTAGGCAGGATTTGGCATGGTTGAACATAATACTTTTCTTCTCCTTTCAGCTTGCAGCCCTTAACATTTCTATGGTGAGGTGCTTCTGTCTGTTTTAGTTTGTGTTTAATATAGAATATACTTAAGAAATGTGGAAGAGCATCAAGCTGTAAAATAGTCCTTAAGTGAGTCATGAGGTCCAAATAACTGCTGGAAAATCAAGAGCATTTCCCAGGCCTTACCCTCCCCATGGCCACCCACATTTCTTGTGCATTTCCACTTTCTACCTACCCCACACTGGAAATGGAGCTGCTGAAAAATCCTATTTTGTGAGGTGTGCTAAGGTCATAAGCATGGCCTTACCAGGTTCCATATGACCCTTATGATTTAAGGGATATTTCACATTACTAAATTCTTTTCTTTGTGGAAGGACTTTTCAATCCGCTCCTGTTCCCTAGTGAACTGGGGTCACAAGTGCTCACTGTTGGGTCACAGCCAGCTGTCACCCACCTGCACCCCAAAGTCCTTCTCAGCAGAGGTGTTGTCAATCCTTTCATTCCCAGCCTGTGTTAATACTGGGGATTACCTTGGCCCAGGTGCAGCATGTCACACTTGGCCTTGTTGAACCTCATGAGATTCACATGGGCCCACTGCTCCAGCTTGTCTAGGTCCCTTTGGATGGCATCCAATCCTTGAGGTGTTTCAACCATGCCTCTCAGCTCGGTGGCTCATCTGTAAATGTCCTGAGGGTGCACTCGATACCTTCATCCACATCATTAATGAAGATATTAAATGATGCTGGTCTCAATACAGACCCCTGAGGAACACTACCTGTCACAGATCTCCATCTGGACATTGAGCCACTTATCCCAACCCTCTGGATGTGACTATCCAATCAATTTCTTATTTACCAAACCATCCACCCATCCAATCCATCTTTCTTGAATTTAGCGAGAAGGATGCTTTTGGGGAATTGTGTCAAAGGCCTTACAGAAGTCCAGATAGATGACATCCATAGCTCTTCCCTTGTCCACTGAGACAGTCACTCCATCATCGAGGGCTACTGAGTTGGACAGGCAGGACCTGCCTTGGTGAAGCTGTGCTGGTTGTCACAGATCATATCCTTGTCTTTTGTGAGCCTTAGCACAGCTTCTTGGCGTCTGTTCCACGATCTTCCCAGGGACAAACATGAGGCTGACAAGTTGGTAGTTCCCAAGGTCCTCCTTTCTACCCTTTTGAAACACAGGTGCAACATTTCCCTTTCTCCAGTTACCAGGGGGTTTGTCTGACTGTCACGAGTTTTTGAGTATATGAAGAGTGGCGTGGCACTACATCAGCCTGCTCCCTTGGGACCCAGGGATGCATCTCATTAGGTCCCATAGACTTATGTGTGTTTGGGTTCCTCATGTGGTCACAAGTCCGACCTTCTCCTACAGCGGGAAGGACTTTGCTCCCTCAGTACTCCTTGCATTCCACCCACTTGAGAGGAGGGCAAAGAGAAGCTGACAGTGAACACTGAGGCAAAAAAAGTCATTGAGTACCTCAGCCTTCTCCTCACCCATGGTTGCCAGTTTGCCAGCTGTGTTTATCGGGGCAGACACTTTGATTTTCCTTTCCTGGTTAACAGGTACAACTAGTTAACTGTAGAAGCTCTCCCTCTTGTGTCCCTTGCCAGATTCAGGTCCAGCTTTGCCTTGACCTTCCTCAATCACTCTATTACCTGACTCAAGGAGTTATCCCCTATGCATTCCAGGATCCTTCTGGTTTGCCTCCAGCATACCGTGCTACGTGTCCAGCAGATGCTGGGGTGGTCCCTAGCAGGACAAGAGCCTGGTTTCTTCCAGGTCAATTTAAAGAAAGGCATGCATTTTTTCAAATCACTAAAATCTACATTTTATAATTAATGCCACAGAAATGCAGTATATAACTGGTATTGTCTAAAAATATAGTTTAAAAATTATTTTTATTTTTAAAAAATTGGAAAACATTGTATAGCTAAATTAAGAGTTTCAAAACATTATTTATTCTGGAAACAACTTCTCCTGACATTTATACACGTCCATATAATTCATTATTGAGTTGTGGCAATTTAGAGGGTTGTACTTACATGGTAATAAAAGATACTTTATCTTCCAAATTATACTGACACATTTATGATTTTTAGCTCCAGGTTCAAGTTGTTAAAGAAATATCAAGTATATGTTTTGAACATGATTTGTACCCTGTTTTCTTTTTCATAAGCTATCCACTATCTCTCTGTCAGACTTCTCGATGATGTTACATAAATTATGTTGAAAGCTGTAGTGGCATTGTTAGCATTGTAACTTAGATGATTTCACAAAAAGAGTTGTGACTCTTTTCTGTGTGTTTAAAAAATAAAGTTACAGTTACTACAGGCAGCAAGAGAAATCTATAACTTCTGTATCAACAGGAAACTCAACAGCAGTGGAGCTTGTGTGCTTGATGGTTTGGGGAAGTTTACTGGGGTTACAGTATGTGCTGCACAGAGTCAGAGCAGCTCCTGTGATGCCTTAGTGCTGTCATTGCCATCAGGGAAATCTGACATCTTAGTAATTTTCTCACTGATTTTTGTAATCCTACCTCTAATGTTAATAAAAGGTAGGTTTGCTGTGGGAGATTTATCTCTGGTTATATGCTGTCAGTAGGATGGAAATGGAGCATGTTTTTCCCCCGTCCCCATTCCTTCATCCCCTGTCACCTGTTCTGGGTCTCAAAGGAGGAACCAGGATTTGGGGCCTGCCTGTCAGTGGAAGGGTGTTGCAAGTGTCTCCCCTCCCTTTTGGGGAGGTGTTTATCCCACTCAAACTCATTGCACATTTACAAACCTGGTCTTCATGAGTTAGGACAAAGACTTACTATCCAACTGAACTTCCTGAAAGTGGTGGACTATTTATTGCATTTAATTTTGCTAACATGTTGTATGGGTAATTAACTCATTAATTATTTTTTTCATTTCTGTTTCTAAATAAAAGAAGTTTGTAAGCATCAGTGGCTGTTTTGTGAAGTTGCCACTGTTTTGGGCACAGAGGGGTAAATCAAAACATCTGGCTGGGCTGGTGTTTTGAGAAGCTGCTGCACGACTGAGTATTTTTCAGGATGAAAAGAAGTGACAGAGGACAAGACAAAGTATGACAAAGTACTGTGTATAGGCATCACTGTGGTTACCATGGGCAGTGTCACCCAGGGCTGAAGGCCTGGCCCCAGGGGAGACAGTCAGTGCTTTAGTGATAACCATGAGGATGTCAGATCAGGATTGACATAGGTGTTTGTGTAGTGTCACAAATGGAATCAGACTGGTAATCTCTACAGAGTCTCTCAAAGCCATCTTTCCAAATCAAGGAGCCAATGCAGATTTCAAGCCAAATTCAGTCCAATTTTTCCCTTTCTCTAAACAGTACAAGAATATCTGAAGGAAGTGTGCTATAAAATCAGCACTGTCAGCATTGTGTTGGAAGGAAGTATCCCATTAATTCCTGTATAACAATAATGACTAAATTGTTGCAAAATGGAAATGTCATAAACATGTTAGTGTATTTACTAGAATACGTAAATTTATCTGTGCAATTTATCCGCGGCATGAACAAAATAAAGAATCCCTGATAGGCAGGTACCATCAGCACACAGCTTGTTTGCTACTTTTAGTTAAAGCAGAGCTTTTGGCTATTTAAGAAGGTCTTTATGGAGCCAAATGCCAGGGGTCATGGCTATTTACCCAGTTGTCACTCCTTTAGCTGCACACACACTCAGCTGTGGCTGTTGTTGTATATTCCTCTTGCTTGTAAATATGTTCCTCTTGGTGGTATTTTCATGTGCAATCTGGAAAACAGCAGTCAGCTAAACTTTGATTACATTTATGAGCATATCACTACTGTCAGAGTGATATTCCAGAAATACCCTTTCTTTGCCCTGATAATTTCATTGTGCTTATGCTTTTTACTTAATTTCAATTTTTTCTTCACTTATAGATGTGTTTGCTTGAAAATATACTCACATTCCACTACTGCTTAGTCAAATGCATAACAACCGAACATTCCTATAAAACTAAGCTTTAATTCTAAGCTTAATCTGATGAACCTTAAAAGTGCATTTTATGAACACAGTCCAGAGACCACTGATATTAAAAATCTTCATCTGAGGAAATGTTGGCTACATCTATGTCCATAGGGTTGCCATGGGCTGCACTTTGTGGTGGTGAAGAGGGATGAGTTTGAAGCCAAGCTGAGACAAAAAGTTTGTGTAGATTTGCCCAGTGCCAAGGGGTGCAGGGGCATCTGTCCAACAATCCTGCCCGTGGCTCCAAAGTGGAGCCAGTCTCATGGGGTTCAGCCCAGAGCTGCTACTGCTCCTCAGAGCAGAGCTGTGCCATGGTGTAATGGGAAAGAGGGAGTTCAGCAAAATGTGAGGGAATGGCTCTCAGCACAGCTCTCTCTGAAGACATTTATTTGCAAAGTGTCTACATAACACCCCATCTCTCTCATTTTAATCCCTGCTATATTTTCAATTGCAGCCTGGAGCGTTGTGAGCATGTAGTTGGGGAAAAAAGGGTTTTAATCAGGAAACCCTGAGAATGTGCTCATTAGTACAAATGTTTGGATATGTCTAGTTTAATCCTTCACAGGAAAATTAGACAATTGCATTCTTACAGTTTTGTTGGAAGGAAAACACCAGGCACAGAAGGGTCTCAGCAGCTCCTCATCAATACATCTCTGTCCAGAAGAAATCTGCCTTTACCTGGCGAAGCCTTCATAACTTGAGCAAAAGCTGCCTTTCCTAACACTGTGGGGGATTTCAACACTGTTCCTGTGCGTGCATCCTGTGGTGTAGCTGAGGGGCAGTGGCTGTCAGCACAGGCAGTGGGAGAGAACAAGGAGGCATTTAGGTATCTGTGAAATACATGCAAAGGGCTGTAATGCTCTGATTAAATTTAACTTCCCTTGCACTGCCACCAACAACCCCACTCTGTACAGCATTGGTTAGACTAGGAAATGACCTCCTCTTTGGAAGTGGCAAGTAAATCAGAAAGTGCTGTCCCACAATACAGTCCCATCCAGTGAGATGTTAATGGATGGCAGAGCAAAGGGCTGGCTGCGCCACTGCTCAAAAAAGGAAAGAGAGAAAAATATGTGTCAGAGGACACATTTTCTTGGCAACACGGTTAAAAGCTCATATCTAAAAATAATAAATCATGGCTGTGTATAAATAACAATGTTAATAAATCAGCACTGTCCTCTAAGTGCTCGTACAGTGTCATAGGATTAACTCTGAACACTCCCAAAGCTGGTGCCAAATGTGTAACACCTCTAAATAGTGAAGGAAGTTTTATGCCAGCAGGGCCCAGGAGCCAGGATACCTAGGTGGAGATGTGGGTACCTGGAGGCAGGTGCCCCCTCCTTTCCTGTGCTCAGTGTACAGCACAGGCTTTCATCTCCAGGCACAGCAAAAGCAGCAAGTGGGCTAAGGGAAACCCCAAAGAACCCAAAATATCCACTCTGCCCTGTTCTAGATGTCTGTGCAGGCTACAGGGTGATTTGCTGCACAGCTGCAGGATGTTTACAGTAAGCTGAGTCACCCTTCAAACTCCATCCCTAACGGGATTTCAGTCACCTACTTCACAAGAAGGCACTTTAAATTTAGGTACCTTAACCTTGAATTGCTTCCTGGCCTAAGTATTCCTTGTAGGAGGAATGCCGGCTTCTTGCAAGTGAGATTTTATCCCCAGTCTCTTTAAAATGCCTTTGAGTTCATGCAGGGGTGAAGTCAAGTAGCAATTAAATAAAGTCCAACAGGGAGAAAAATTGTCATGAACAATGACTTCTAATGACTGCCTGTAACCAAGTAATTTAGCCTGTCTGAGCAGAGCAGTTCCTTTAAAACTTTCCAGTGTGGCTGTCCAAGGCTCATTTTGCAAGAAGAGAGAACAGAAGTAAAGGAGCCTTTAAACATTTTGAAAAAATGTTTAAAAAGTCTGTGAGGGTTTTTAAGCTGCTGAAAATATGAGGTAAGAAGAAGGGAATGATAGTTTTCAGGCTACAAGGAGAAAACAAAGTACTGGATTTCGGCAAGCACTGGGCACCTGCACTGATTTTGACTGGAACAGCACTACAGAATTTGCTTCTCTCCAGGGCTGTTGTTTCTATGCCATGTGAATTCTGGTGGAGAGTCATGCTTTTGTGTAGGCTGCTGGCAGATTGCGACAAGTGAGAATTACCAGTGCTGTGGTGCAGAGAGGGTTAAGTAACTCCATAGTGTCCCTTCTGTTGGAGAGCCATGTCCATCAGTCATATGGCTTTGGGACAATTTCTGGCTTCTGCTAACAGCACTTTAGGTGTCCATTTCCTCTATCCCTGCATGTTTAGCATCCTTAAACATACAAATCACAGCAATAGCTGCATATAACAATGAGTGTTTTTGAAGACCTTATACTGGAATTGCACATAGGACACAGCAAGAGCAGAAACGTGGGAGTAAGGGTGAGGATTGAGATTATGGCAATAAATTCCTGCAGTTACCTGGTTTGGGACGGTGTGGGGAGGGCCCTTCTCTCTTCCCTCCTGACAGCAGTGACTGCTGCTGTGATTAATCCCCTCAATGGAGTCTTCCTCCTATGCTTTGGCCAACAGCCCACCTCCCCACAGCACTTTGTACCACCTTCAGAAGCTCTCACACATCTCTGGATCTGTAATTCTGTACCCTGCAGGTACCTATTTCACCTGAATCACCTGACTAATGGAGGTGATGTTCTGGGCAGCATGTCTTGCACCTGCCTTTAACTCAGTTTTTATCAGATGTCTTCACTATAACTTTCTGATTTAGGTACACCCTAAATTACATTTTCTTAGCTNTATATATTTTTTTTTTTCCCCAGCAGGAAGAATCTACATTCCTAAGAATAGTGAAACTCTAGGTCTGCATGTTAGCTCTGCTTACAGCCAGTGCAACACAGCTCTCCCAGGACAGTTGGGTGTGACTGTGCACGTCCCTGGCTGCTGGGGACCTCAGTGTGCTGGCTCAGCAACGGTGCTCAGCACAGCACAGCTGGAAGCAGCAGTGGCATTTATTGTGGCATCATTTCAAATGTCTGCCCAGCAAACCCCAGCCTGAGGGACCCCCTTTGACAGAGACTCACTGTGGTGGTCCTTCCCCCACCATCTCTTCTTTAGTGTGCTGGGAGCAATGGCTCCTCTTCACTGCCTGACCTCACATCCCTCACTGCAGGACAGAACCCAGACAAAAATATCACCTTGTTCGTACATAATAAAAAAGTCATTTTCACCCCAAACCAGGACTAGTCTTGCTCTGAAGCTGGCTTGCTCTCAATGGAAAATGGGCCTGATACTCTTTAACAAAATGTGCAGAAGTGAACCCATTTGTTTATACTGAGCTAGGAAAATCCCTTCACTTTGCTGTAGTTACAAATGTTTTTCACACTACTGTTCAGGACTTCTGCTTTTTATGTCTGGCCTAAAAGACTGCTCTCTCCAGCCATCGAGGACTTATTAACCCCATTTATGGGAAATGGTTGTGCACTGACTCAGAGGGAAGAATGACACTTATTGAATCACTAGCACCAGCATCCCATGGGTTTTGCTTGGAGGCCTCTCAACTAAATATTAGCTAGGAAAACACAGGGCCATAGGGAGTGCCTCCCTGACTGCAGCCAGCGGCTCACCTATCATCGTTCTGTCCACACAGACATGCCTGTAGCCCATGGAGCCCCGGCTCTGCCTTGGCGCGGGGTCAGGCACCGCAGCTTCGCATCCAAAGCTCGCGTCTCACTGCATGTTAATTCTTTCCGAGCGTTCCAAGGTGATGTTGTGTCCTCAGCAGCAGTCAGCCTCTTGCTCTCTGACAGCAAATTAAGATGCTTTCAGGCAGTGCCCTCTGCCTCTCCCCCACCCCAGCTCTGGCTCCGGCTCTGGCAGGAGCAGGGAGGTGCAACAGCAGCAAACAGAACTTCCCTGCACCTCACATCCCTGGCTTTTCCCTTTGGGCGTGATGCTCCCCAAACCTGTCCTTCCAGCACAGGCCTTGGTGGTCAGCTCACCATTCCTCTCCAGCTTTTCTCCCTTCTTCTGAGGAGGTGAGTTTTGGCATTGCAGGGTCAGGGAAGAGGAGGCAGAGAGCTGGGAGAGCAAAGTGCTGCAAGCAAAGCTGGGCCTCTGGGCATCTGAGGCTGCAGAAGGCACGACTGCGTGCACTGGAGGAGTCATTTGTGTGCCGAATTGGTTACACCCCTGACTGATCTGTGCAAGTCATGGTCAAGAGAGGATCACGGTTTGTGTCCAAATCCTTGACATCCTCACTTCTTTCTGAATTGCCAGGAGTTGGGGTGGTCTATGTGGCTCAGAGTTCAACTTCTGGCTCAGGTCTGGAGTAAGTAAGAGACTTTTTCATGAGGAAACCAGCCCTCTACACCAACAGAATGGGTAAAGCTGCCTAGGCAGGCTGACTAGATGCAGAAGTGGGTGCCAAAAGAGATATTTATCAATAATTGTGATGAGAAGATAGTGTTCTGCTTGATCTGAGACCACAAAACGGTATTATGTTGATGATCTAAAGAATGTTATTTTCTTGAATTTTTAAAGTGAAATGGTTCTTCTTTTTTAAAAAAGCTATCTTTTCTATGGACTTAAGTGTGTCTAGAAGTTTATGATTTTCTGCTTCTTAATAAAATGGCCTGTATTTGTTCTTGCACAGATGCCTTTTTAAAATTTCCAAGAAAGCTGAAAAGGTTTGACACAGAAGGTATTTCAAGTAGTCTGGATATGCAGACTTTGCATTTGTTGTTGCACCTGAATGTGTTTTAAATTACAGATAGCAGTATAAAAGGCATTCAGATAAAATGAAGGCAGCACTATTTCTCTGCCTGTGTGTGAAGGCAAAAGAGAAATGGAGAAAAGCCATCAATCACCACACTAAGCAGGTGTGAAAACTGCTCAGATCTTTTCCTAGATTCCAGTTACATACCAAATCAGGTCAAAATATCACCAAGAACACAAGTCAGGAGTGCAGAAGGAGACTGTGGGCCTGAAGTGTGTCAGCCAGCAATGAATCAATTGCTGGCAGCATCTGCCAGCTTCAGCAGGAGATTTCAATGTGTGGTCAATAAAAGCTTCATCCAAGCCAAGGTCCCTGATGCAGCTGGCATTCCACTTGTGTCCTGTAAGAGTCTTTGAACCTGGCTCCTGTTATGTCACCAAATTTCTGGCCAGGTCAGACACTTCATAGCTGCCCCCTCCCAAATGGAATTTATCCTGACTGAGCAGTTTCATGTGCAGAAATGATGTTCATTCTTCCTTTGCTTTACAAACCACTGCATAGTTCTGGCAATACAAAATGACTTTCCAATGCCGCTCAAACCTGGACACACTTCAGTGGTGTGTGAGGTTCCTTAGTACTCCCTCTTACCAGGTCCCTTTCTTAGTCATAAACAAATTTGTTAAATTTTAACCATTTTTTTTCCTGATCCTTTCCATGCTGGGCATTGGCCTCAAGATTTTTGATCACTTTTTTTGTGTGTTTTATAGGAAAGTTAGAGAAAAACTTGAAATTTCAACATTTTTATATGATTCCTGGGCAATCATTTCTAGACAGGAGGATAGAGAAAATTGTACTGATTTACTGGCGTGAAATCTTGCTCCCTTTCCCCTGAGTGAATGCCATGCTTTTGGGGTGGTGGCAGTGGTACAGGCTGAGTGAGAGGCAGAGGAGGAAGGCCAAGAGAGACACAGAGGCTGGAAGGAAGAAGAAGGTTAAGTTCCAGCTCTAGGCTGCCATAGGGATCAAGGTTGAAGCACCTTGGCAAGCCCTGGTCTCATGGACCCTGTGAAGCTAGGGAACACACACTTATGTTTTTCTAGAAGGACCAGATCCAGTTGTACTGCAGAACTCCTTGCTGTCTGCATTTTACAGCCTTTTCTCCCTATTCCATCTTTGAATAGTATATTCATAGATGCTCAGCTCTCCCAAGCCAACAGCAGTGTTTTCATTGATTTAACATAGTGAAGGTTTCAAGCTACTCCCAAAAATTAAACAAGTGATGATATTGTCTCAGTTCAACAGTGGCTAAACCATAGCATTGGGAATATTCCTCTCCCCCTCTCCCTCAGGACTGGAAGATTCAGCATATGTTTTGTAAAGTTTAAATCAGACAAAAATTACTAAATAATCCTGTTGTGCTGGCTGTTGCTGTAGAATGAAAAGTTTTGGATATGTAAGCCATGGTAAGAGAGGGTTTGTCCTTGGCTTTCAGAAACCTTATGTGCTTGTAGTCATGTTTGCAAATGTCTGTCACAGGTGATGAAGCAATAGTTGTTTCACGGGGCAAATTTTCATTGAGCTAAGGAGAAAAATAGAAGTTTCAGGTTTAGAATAGGTTAAGGAAAAGTTGTTCACCAAGAATCCCTTGTTATGTTGATATGTTCTCTCTTTGCTGACTTTTTTTTTTTCTTTTTTTTTTTTTTTTTTTTTTTTTTTTTTTTTTTTTTTTTTTTTTTTTTTCTTTTTTCTCTTCTCTCCAGAGTATCCAGGTCTGGCTGCTGGGCCAGATTCCTGAATCCCCTGCGACTGTGCAGCAAATCCCACTGGTTTTTCTGCCTGACTGAAGCATTGCTTGTCTTTTCATTGCACAAGGCTGACAGGCCATCTTGTCTCCTGGCCACCTCAACTCCTGGCATGCTGTCAGGGATCTGGATGTGATTTTCTATCTGTTTAGTATAACATAATACACTGCCATAATTATAACATAATTTCTGTTATATGAACTCATATTTTTTGTGGTTCTTTTTTTTCCCCTTTGTAAAGGTCTTGTCTATCATAGACTTCAGGCCCTTTCCCACTTTCTGCATTCATTTTACTTGTAATTTCTTGAAGAAGGAAATAAATTAGTTGAAGTTTCCAGATTTAATTAAGATGTTTGGGTAATTTGTGATGACTTGGGTATACAGGAGGTCACACTGAAGTCTCGTTTGGATATACTTTCAATGAAAGCACCCAAATAAAAAGAACCCAGGCCAGCAGGGAAGGGTGGCCTAAGCAGGTAAGAACAGTCATACTGGGTCTTACTCCTTTTCAGGCTGGAGCCCCTGCTGGAGGCAGGGTGCTGCCCCATACAGCCCCTTGGCTTGGCCCAGTAGGACCA
The DNA here is from genome assembly GCA_013389925.1 of Aegithalos caudatus. Lineage (NCBI taxonomy): Eukaryota > Metazoa > Chordata > Aves > Passeriformes > Aegithalidae > Aegithalos > Aegithalos caudatus. Next base: position 146,831 of record WEIU01022702.1, on the reverse strand, counting down.
AGCTCAAGTGTGCTTTAGCTCAACATATCACAGAGCAGAGTCCTGCAGCTGAATGACCTAATGGGCAAAGAAACATTTTAGTTCATTTAGCTTCAGCCCGCCCATTTCTCCTCTCTGCTGATGCCCCTCAGTTCATGTACAGGAAAAGATTGTGAAAAAATTATCAAGTATGGGAAAAATGATCAACAGATATTGTGAATGTTTAAACATAAAAAAGTTAACATTCTGTTTTACTAAATTTTTGATAACAATATTAGTTTCAGCAACATTCCCAGAAGCATGAGCACATCTTAGGAACGCTCTGATTTCCAGAAGTAAATGAGATGACTTCTACCACAGACACAGATCTTGGTTATTTTGGTTACGGTCAGTGCCTGTTGAACCTCAGTGTGCCTGTGGACTGGGGGCCTGCAGGCTGGAAAACCCCTTGGCTGTTGTTTGATCCTTTCCCTTTACTGCATCACATCTCCTGCTGAAATGCACTGTGTGCAAAGGGAATTTTAGACACAGCATTTTTGTATTTATCATATAAAGTGACCATGACCTCATACTGACTGCAACATTTTGTTCAATTTAAACTGGTATTTTACATTATATTCCTTACATGTAATGGAATATTACATTTTTCCACAGGTGTGCCTATTTTCCTTTCTCTGTACAGGCTGCTCACTCTGGGAAAGTGATTTGGGAAATGTAACTAAAGGTTAAACGGGTCATTTCTGCTTTATGTAACTACCATAGATTACTCTTTCTCTAATTTATTCAAAAGTAAGTCTACATTACTTTCCTGTCATTCATAAATATTGATGGGTACTATTTGGCTTAATAAATAATTATGACAACCAATTTCACTTTGAAAATAATCTAAAACTGCCCTGGCTAATCTCTCATCAGCTAATAAACACTAGCCAGCTGTATTTGTCAGTGTCTTAGGTAGTACAAGGATAAGGGGCACTTCAGATCTAATGCAGTGCATTTCTATTATTCTGGTTTAATTATTAAGTTCCTAGGCAGATGTTTTCATCAGTTGGTAAGGGAAATGCTGTTCTACATTGCCATTTCCAGTCATCAGGTCTGTCATGCAGGGGAGGTGGTTTCAGGGAATTTAGTTGCATGGGGCAAGGTTCTTGCATGCTGTAACAGTGAAGAAAGAGGGAGAGAAAGAAATTTGTCTCTGGTGAGTTACTGACCTTCCAGGGGCTTTGTGTGAACTGCATCAATCCAGACACTCAAGAGATACATTTGTACATGAGTTCTGAGAAAATGGGTGCATTACTTTGGGGTATGTCAATATTGATCTCAGTGCATGTCAGCTGCTCTCTGACACATGCATATTTTGCTCTGCTTTTAACATAAAATAACTTTACTGGGGAAAAAAAAATGGGGACCAGCCTATGTGAAATATCTTGGCATACATGCTCCTTCATGTCCTTATATTGATAGTATTCCAACTGTCTTGGATAAGTTGAAATCGCCAAAGAATCTTGAAAAATTAAAGACCATAAAAATGCAAGGAAATTAATGATCTTGCCAGGTAGTTTATCTCACTAAGAAATTCTGAAAAAAAACCTATTTTTAATACACTTGTTCTGATTCCAATAGGAGACTTCCTTGGGCTGGAACAGAGTGGAGTTCTAGTGTTCAGTGGCCAGCAGCTCAGCTCTTGGGAGATGCCATTTCTCAGCTTGGCTGCTGTCTTCAAGAAATAAAAAAATCCCCTGCTATTTCAAGAAGTAAAGTAAATATGTATCTTTGCTGTTTGCAGAGTGCAAACTTTCATTTAGTAGCATCAAGAAAAGAAAAAATAAAACCCAGGCAACACCACCTTCTCATTAGAAAAATAGTATTTAAATTAAAAACAGCATAATTCGTACAAGTTATCTTCCCAGTTGTTCTGTGCTTATGTCAAATTTTGAAAGTTTCAAAAACTATAGCACTTTTCAGCATTTTCTGCCATGAACAAAGCCTCCCTAGGGGACAGGTTTTGTGTTTCAATGAGTGCAAAATTATATTCTACTTCAGGAATGTCTTTTGTAAATAGGGAGGGCTTTATTGTAAGTCATTAGTGATATTAAATTTCTGTTAGAAGAATGAGTTGTAGAGGTAATACCCAGACTATTAGGGTCAGGTTACTTGAAACCTTGTTCTCACCAAAATATACTCAAATAAGAGGTTCTTTGACTTGCTGGAAAAATGATGTTTTCATTGAATGAAACAGGCCTCAGATTATTTGGTTGGTTTGATTCTTTTTTGACAAATCTGAATGGCATGATAGGGGTTAAAATAAGTGTCCAGAGAGAAAACAGGAAGGAACCATTCCCTCTGGTTATTCACTGTGTCTGTCCCCATAGTGGGCTCCAGAAATAAGGGCAATTACATGTAAAGTCCTGACCAAGCCCTATCAATTCACAGTGAATCATGCTCAGTGAAATACATTTTGGGATAGCTTTGCTGCAAAACAATAACAAGTTTGTAATTGTCTTTTTTTTCTTCAAAACCTTAGCCAGATTTGGGCAGCTCTTCTTGGACATACCAATCCCACATACCTGGTGTTAGTGCAGTCTTTCCGACAAATTTCAAGCCTTTGACACAAGGATGGGAGGCAAAACTACAGCTTTTTAATGAAGTAGCAAATTTTCACAGGTTGATTCAGATTTAGGAAGTGTTTTCAAGAATTATTATGAGCACCTTTTAGTATTTTAAAATTTTTTAAATTGGATTCAACCACAGGTTTCTATTATCCTTTTAGTGCTTAATTGTATACAGCTGCATCTGAATGCACATATCTGTTCCAATGTCATTTTTCAGTTTTGGAGGAAACGAAACTTGATTCTGTTCCCTGTGCATTTTAAAAGGCACTACACATAGTTCTGCATGCAGTGAGGTGACAGACATATATTGTTAGAGACATGAGCCATCTTCAAATGTGCATGAAGGAAAGCATTGTCTTCACTGTCAATACAGTATTGAGACTGATTGTATTTTAATTTGATGTTTGCCACATGCATGTCTCTTGAAAAGCACTAAATAACAAACCAGGAGAGAAAGAAAAACAAATCCCTGTCTTCTTGCCTTGCCATAATGGAGCTGGAGTTATTTCAGGAACAAGCTGGACTGGTTTTTTCTGGGACTTAAAAATACACAAGTGACCATGGTTTCCAGAAAAGAATCAAATGGAATGAGATGCCAGCATTGGAAAAGAGACCCTTTCCAGATGCTGGGTTGTTTTTTACTGGGTTATGCTGGTCCTGACCTCAGGAACATGGTGTTCCACCGACTGTCAGAGCTCCTGTGGCTAATCACAAATCCACACCTACCAGGTTAAAAAAAGCTATAGAGGCTGAGGAAGATTAATTCCTGAGAGAAGTATGTTTGCTAGGAAAGAATAATTTATTAAAGCAGAGCATTCACATCAGCAGCAGCCATTGTTGACATTGTTTTCCTCTGGGAAGAGCTGATAAAGGTGTGTCAGCTGTACCAGGACCCAGAGCACTGTCTTCTACCTCCAGTGACTGTGAAGGACAAACTCAGGATGAATAACAGCAGCACAGGGTAGGCTTTTCAACCCATAATAAGTTTTCTGATAAGCTCTTAACAAAAATAAGGAAGCTCATCCTTTGAGCTTCATTAGCATTGCCTGAGTGCTAAATCCTTTGCATCAGCGAGTTCTCCTCAATTTTTTCCTAATTATATGGGAAAAACCTGAGCTCAGGCTCTCCTTCCTTCTCTCAGTGTGGTTAAAAAGCTGCTGACAGGAAAAAATGGTGGTGCTCTGCCTGGAGGTTTTGGGGTTTACTTGTCTTGCAGACCTGAGGATAGAGGTTTTGTTGCATGGCCTCTGCCATTATCTTGTCCCAGTTGACAGCCACCTGACGAGTGCTGGCTGCCTCCTCTAGTCATGGGTGCAGTGGTGTTAGCAAAAAGGGGAACCTGTGTACAGCAGAGGCTACCAACACGGAGAGACATGATGTGGGTGATGGCATTTCATTATGCATTTGAGATAATGCATTTGTTGGCTGAATGCATCAAAAACAGTACAGTAGATCGTGCACTCTTTTTTTTTCCACGGAAATGTAAACCCACTCATTTTATGAGATCAGCTGTGCTACCTCTCAAGGTAAACTTAAAAGATATTATCAGCCTATTGAACCTGGGAAGTCTGAGCCTGACATTCCTTCACCTTGTTGTGGTGCTTAGGGCAACCAGTTGTGGGTCTGGATCCCATTTTAATAGGGACTTTACAAATATAGAGTAAAGAGCTTCTTAGTATGGGACAATGGATGGATGCAGACTGAGGGCAAGTGGAAGGGTATGGCTTAGCTTTGTAAACAATCATGATAACATTGCCACTTTTTTGTTGGCAAAAGACATCCTTAAATCCTTAAGGAAGGATTTGAAGGATGATGATGAAGAAACTATCAATCTACACTCTAATTACAAGCATGCAACATGAAACCACACAGTACTGCTTCATTCTTGTGGTTTGAGTTGTCCAGTCCCTGGGAAATACATGACTTTGTTTTGTCCGGAGTTTTCCTAAAATCAGAGACTAGGTTCCAGCATTCCAGACATTGTGGTTAGCAATTGGTGTTTCAACAGAGGGATTGCTGATGTGAGAGGGCTACCTTGTGATAAAAACTGGTCCATCTTTTGCTTATGCAGTGGTTGATGACTGATTCTATAGTAATCTGGGGTTTCAACCTGGCTCAAAGCCCATTGACTGCAGCAGATTGGGGTTAGCCCCTGAGTCTGTTCTCAGGAATACCACATGAAAAGTGTGAAAGATAAGAAGGAAGGAAGATAAAGCAGTCCACTTCTCAGGTAGTTTTCCAATGGATAAACACTGAGTTCAGAAGAATTCAAAGGGAAAAAAAGTCCAAGTCTTTCTTTGATGGGGAAGGCAAAAGCCTTGGGGAAGAAAATAGGTTTGCATGGGAAAGCAGGACCTAAAAGCAGGAAAATTGTCAGCAATTCTTCTTCTTTTAAGCCTAGCTCTTTAGTTTTGCTAGAAGATATTTTTTTTTTTTTTAATCAGATGGTGTGCACATGGGTTGGTTTCACTGGAAATAAAATTCCAGAAAAAAATTATTTAGACTTACTGGTTTACAGAAGGCAGTAAAAAGTGTCTAAACACCAAACATGCCAATAATAGCAGTAACAGAATGAAATGTCCAAGAAAAAACTCCTAATCTTGCTTAAATATCCCACATCACCAAGTTAACCAAGCAGTCACAAAATTAATTGTGTCTTGGTAATTTAGTGGAAGCATTAACAGTGGCCTGCAGGAAACCTTGTGGTGTGCCAGGCACAGTGTTGCAGATTTGAGACTGCCTGGTCCTTGTCTGGTGCATTTGTAGACTTCTTAAACATATCTATTCCATGACCTCATTTTTTAAGAAGAGAAACCTAATTTTAATTGTTGCAAATATTAAGAGCATATTTATTTACAAAATTATGTATTGTGCCACTGGGGATTGTCTTGCTCTAGATGCAACATGAGCTTTTATCCTGAACTGAAGCCACTCCAGAACAGTTAGTCTAGCTTTGACCTGCATAACGTAAGTATATGGAAGGTCGATCTTCAACATATCTTCTGTCTTTGATTTTGCAAGGAATTTCATAATCTGTGCTAACAGTCCTGCCTCTTTATGCTCAGGGCTGGTTTTACATCCTGACTGATGGAATTTGGAGGTCTCATTGCTGTTTTGTGAGTTTGCCTGAGGCTGCCTGGCAGAGACCATCTGGGTGGAGTGAGACAGAATTTTATCTTCATGTTCCTTGTTGCTTCCAGACAGGAAAGAGTTCTGGTTGTACTGTTGTTGGTTGTTGGTAGGGACTATGGAATATATTTTCTATGATGTGCCATCCAAGAGCGTTGAGCTGAACTTCATGGCACTGACCTCGGAATGAGAAGATGTTTTCTGGCAGCAAAGCAGCAAGACCCTTGAAGAACAGTGAGACTTCTGAAGAAGAGATAAATAAACTGAACCTTGTTTTAGTTTGGCATGTGTTTTAAATTAGGATACAAACCCCAATTATTTTAATTTAAAATTTATTGAAGTTTCAAATTTTTTGGTTTGCAGCTTCAACAATAGAAGTCTTTATTTTGTAAGGATAGAAACACATTGATAACTTATCAATATTACTTTATAGAACTGAATGACTGCCCTCAATATTCTTATTTTTCAGAATCACTTCTGTGAGAAGCTGTACATCAGGAAACAATACTTTGCGAAGCTGAAGACATAAGCTTGGCTTTCTGCTCTTCTTTTATCTGAAGTGTTTGATTTTGTTTTGCCATTCTCTTCAGCTTCATTTATGCATTTTTCCTTTTCCCTTTCCATGCTTCACAGATTTGGTTGTTCATGTCTTTTAAAGTGTGTAAACAGAGATGGAAGGGCTGTGTTCCAGTTGCTAGCTTCATTTTTCAAAATGTGCAATGGTAGCTGAGAATCCCAAAGGATATAACTGAAATCAAACCTCTCAAATGATTGTAAGTAAAACAGTAAGGTTTCTATCTTACTGTTTGAAATTTATGTGGCTATATTGGCAGATGTTTGTTTTGTAGTGTCAGGTCACTGACATGGAGCCCTGAAGAAAATAAAATAGATTTATAAATGGATTTCTGTCAAAATAATAATAAAAATTACCCCCGCCACTCCATATTAAATTAAACATTTAGAGATCTTTATAAAAAAGCAAATGGTATTCTAATGCCAGTTCTAATGACAGTTCTCCACTTCCTCCCAAACCTGGAATGCAAGTTGCCTTGGTCACAGAATTTTGGTGTCTTAGAAATCTAAATAGTGATGAGATAGTGATTCCTAAAAAGATTTTATAATGCAGTGCAAATGCAAATAAAGTGGAGTTATTTGTTTATGAGTATTTGCTGTTTCCAGAAAAAAACAGTTTAGAAACACACATAAGAAAAAATATAACACTTTTAGTCCCTTAGTTCAAAGTAGACCTTGTGGGTGAAATTTAGACCCTATGTGGAAGCTCTCAAGTTTCCTCAGAAGAATGAGATGTATTTTTAGGAGTCTTCTATGTTTGGAAGGAAAAATACTGCCTTTCATTTTCATCAGGGTATTCATATGCATCTAGGCAATGGCTTCCTGCTCCATCTCCTCCTCTAGTTTAATTTTGCAGCTTCATATGTAAACACATTCCCTGCTTCTTCCTCTTGACTGCAAGGAGGGAACATTCTCCAGCCTAAGTATGACTTGTGCTATTGCAAATGTAGTAGCACGAAAATTACTGTTGATAGAAGTGATGAATAACCATCCTTCTGTACTGTATTTGTCCTCAACTCCAATAGGAAAAGAAGTTATAGATTTTACTGTATATACTAAGGGTTTTTTTCTTACATCACATTTCTTTATCACTTTTTTTCTTGGCTTAATTTGTTTTGTGTTCTGTGCTCAGCCAGCCGACTTCATCTTGTGCAATTTCATAAGAACTTGAGCCTCCAGAAGGGCTGAAGTTGGATGGTGATCAGTCAGAGTGTGTGTGATTAATATGCTGCTCAAATGCTGGAAGGGATGGAAGACAAGGAGAGACCCAGAAGTGCAACCATCAAGTTTATTTCATACTATTGACAGATAGTTCAGATAGCATCATCTCAGATTCTTCATCTACTTGAATTATTCAAAATTCATTTTAAATTCAACAAAGGTATATGGCAGCATTCAATGGGCTTAGAGGAATGAAGCCAGTAAAATGAGAACACAAGCAAATGGTTGGAATACTGCAGAAGTGGTGAAAAGCACAGGGAGATCACTGTGGACTTTTTTATCCAAAACATATGGCTCTTTCCAGAGTGAAGTGACTGAGTTGAACCAGCAATGGAAGTAGCAGAAGTGTTCTGCGATATAACAAGAAGCAGTTCTTCCAAACAAGCAATGTCATCAGGCATTTATGTGCATCCTGAAAAAATCTGTTTTATGTGAAAAATTCTTTTCTCTTCTTCTTTTTCTCTTCTTCTTTTCTCTCTTATCTTCTTTTCTCTTCTTTTTTCTCTACTTTGAAACTTTCTGTTTCCCTTTTGTTTGCCCTCCACTCTTTTTCTCATTCTTCTTATTGTTGGCAGACCAGAAAGTTTTCTGAACATTCAGAATAACGTGTACCTCTTGCACCAACTTGCCATTGAAGTGGCATATTGTATACATTTGTAATATTTTTGGGGTGGGGTGCGTGTGTACGTGTGTATGTGCATAGAAATAAATGCAAAGTTTCTATCAGATTTGTCTAACTCATGGGGAGCTGATCCTTGGAGTCAAATTCAGGACTGTCAGTGAGGAATACAGATTTACGGTAAAATATGCAGTCAACATTAGAAGTGCTATATGTCTGCTCTTTCTTGAACAATTTTTTCCACTCAATAGTTTTATCTAAGTGAATTTTGGGCATAATTTATTTTACCTATGATCCTATGTATGTTTGGTAACCTCTAGCAGGTTGGATGCTACTATGCAGGTAAAGTAGCTCCAGTCTGGCTGCTGTACCTGTGGAAGCCATAATTAACTTCATAATGAATGTATGGATCTGCATGGATTGTTTACTTTTGGTAGATCCAATTCTGGTGAGATATATCAGGCTGTGCATAGTTGTTACACAAATGCACCTCTTGGTGATACAACAGGAATCTCATAATGTGGCATGATATTTTCCATAATTCCAAAAAACACCTGCCAGAACGTTGTGAAAATCTTTGCTTTATTCTTTTGAGGCCATGCGTGAAAAACATGGTCTGAGATTTGTCAATAACAGTGGATAATTCCTGAAGCACTCCTCAGCTACAGTAGCTAATGCAAGCCTTCTAAATATGTGACTACAGCATAGCAACAAGATTCTGATTCAAGAAGGCAAAATGCTACTGAAGAGCGGGAGTGTTTTCTACTCTTTCTATTCAGAAATGTTGCTCATTATAAAATGACATTTTTGTTATGAAAGACTGGAATGATGGAATAAGAAGGCTGAGTTTTGGATGAATGAATATAGTTAGAAACCAACTGCCTGTGGAAGGGATGTTCAAATTTCAGATTCTGTTGCTGTTTGGTGCCCAGATTGGATCTCCTCTATTTTGCAGCTTCACAGAATTTTACATGGAGAAGGGATAACCATGACAGTCAGATCAGTTCTTCCATGTCCTAATGCTCCAAGACCCTTCCTATCACTGTCTCTCACAGGAGATACTCTTATTCATGACTATGAATTGTCACTCTTCCTACACAGACCACCTTATATTTGATTGGGTTAAAGGGTAATTTAGTCCAAACTGATTGAACTGTTGTGTCCCTCAAATTCCTTGTTATTTTGCAGATAGCAAAAATATAAATTTAAACAGTAATTATATTTTCATGTTTTCTCTCAATTAATTTTAAAGATATTGAGAATCTTATAAAGATGCTGAGACTAGAGCAAACTGTTGCTCATTCTGTGAAATAAATTTCTGTGATCTCTGAGAAGTCAGGTTTTAATTGTTTTTAAAAGGAAAACAAAATTTTTTAGCTTTGAGCATTTAGATATCAAGATGATGACTGATTTAACAGGTATGAGTAGAATAGACTACTATTATGAAATATGCCATGTGGACTATGTTTTTACTAGTCTTAAAATTTGGAAGTTTGAGACACATTGGTTTTATGTAGGAATCATTTCCAGATATTGAAGAAAAGTGTTAGTTTTCTCAGAAATGTTCAAGTAAAGTTGACTTTTATATAACTGTGAAAAAATGTGCTGCTATGTGCAGAAATCTTTAAGAAAAGTGCCAATTTATATGGATTTTCCCCTAATATTCCTAAAATGGTATTTGTTTTCTTAAAAGAATGAGCCAATATGTCTGCTTTGCCCAGAAATATTTATTTGAAAGCATGATTTGAAAAGTAAATATGCTGATTGAATCAATGCATTGAAATAATTGAAGAAATAACAAGTTCAAAGGCTAACAATAATAATAATAATGATGATGATGATAGCAACCAAAGTCCAAAGAATGTAGTTGTCATTAAAATGTAGATCCTATGGAAAAGCTGGAGCTTGTCAAATGAGAAAAGAATGGTCTGTGCAAACTTTGAGAAAAAGTAATGCCCTAGAATTATTTTATGTGTCATGTTATTCATCATTGCTTGGATGTCCACATGGAATGGGTGAAAATACTCCCAATTCATGAAAAAGAAGGTTTTTGGGACACGATCTTTCCATTTGAAGATTCATAATTGAAATGAAATTTTTTCATCGCTGTCCAGATCTAAGCATTTGTCACTGATTCAGGGACTAGAAACAATGCCATATGGTTCGAGTGGCTAATCACACAGCATAAATAACAACAAAAAGTGGTCAGAAAGAACATCTGGTGAACATTCTGAATCTGAAGACCATCCTGATTATTCTGTGAATATTTATGAGTACAAAAATGTTAATAATGAACTAGTCCATTAGTCCATAAGCTGTTCACAGTGAAAAGAAATAATTATTTATGCAATCGATTTTATTTCAAGTGAATAATTGAATCTGTTCAAATTTAACATACTTCTGATTATAACAAGGCTTTTGCTCTGCTGGAATATCCATCTCTCTGAATCTGGAATCTGAAGCCAGTTCCCACCAAGAGATTCTAAATCTGTGTTTAGATTTTGTTATATATTTTATTCACAAAATATATCACTATAATAGAACGGGAAAATTTTTGTCAGTGTGTTTAGAACATATCTCACAGACTTCAGGACACAGCAGTTTAGGATAATGAAATATATTTGTACATATGTTAACTTGTGCCATATATGAAGTAGCTGAATTCACAGGAACTCAGTATTTAAGAAAGCCTGACTGAGCATATTTAGATTTTCTTCTATGCATTGGAAATTTTTCCATAGCTCCAAATGTAGAAAACTTGAGAAACTACAGGTAGGCTCATTGAGTATTGATAAAAGTTCTTCAGTAACACTCTAGAAGAAAACTGAAAAAAGGGTTAAGTTCTGGGAGCAGGCACATGCTTCATAGGGTTGAAATACAAGACCTTGGTTACTCAGTAGGAACTTTGAGAATGACTTTGATAGATAAAGTGTTATAGCCTTCAAATCTCTTTTAAAATCATAGAATAGTTTGGATTGGAAAGAATTTGGAAGATCATCTAGTTCCAACCCCCTGCCATGGGCAGGAACACCTTCAACTACACCAGGTTACTCGAAGCACCATCCAACCTGGCCTTGAGCATTTCCTGGGGTGGGACATCCACATACTCTCTGAGCCACCTGTTCCAGTGCCTCACCACCCACATAGTAAAAAATTTCTTCCTAATATCTCATCTAAACTAGCTTTCAGTTTAAAACTGTTACATGTTTTCCTATCACTATATTCCTTGATAAAGAATCCATTTGTAGGGATCCCATCTTCTTTGTAGGCCCCCTTTAGGAAGGGTGCTATAAGGTCTTCTCAGAGCCTCCTCTTCTCTATATTGAGCAACCCCAGCTCTCTCAGTCTGTCATCACAGGAGAGGTGTACCAGATCCCTGATGATTTTCATGTTCCTCCTCTGGACCCGCTCAAGCAGATCCATGTCTGTTATGCTGGGTGGGCCCCACAACTGAACACATTACTCCCAGTGGGGTCTTCAAAATTATTTTAATTCTTAGTCTGAAACTGTTGAGAAAATCTGCCATTGATTTTGCTGGGCTAGAATTTCACTCTTGCCATTGTGCCATCACCGTATCGACAATTCATCTCCTTGGACAAGACATCTCAGTAAGGGGTTAAGATTTTAATTTCATCTTGTTTCATTTGCATGTCTTGTGTAGATCACTCCTTGCTCTGTGCCTTTTTTTTTTTTTACCCACCACCTATCCTTTGTGCTGCTTGTTCATCTCAAACAGTAATGCTTTGGAGCAACATCTGTCTCCCTTGCACATTACTCAAAATCCCTGAGGCTTGAAAATCATAGATGTATTTAAATGTCATTGTTATTTAAATAATAAGAATTGGAATTCTATTCTTTGAAGAAATCCAAGCTGCCTTGCTGCATAGATTCATCAAATCCTTTACAGGAAGAAGGAATATATTTTTAAAGGATGTTTGATTTTTAGCGCTGCCCTCAGCTGATATTACAAGTCTATGCAAAAATGTTTGTATTCTGAATTTCTACAAAAAAGAACCTGTTTTCTTTAAAAATAATGAGTTTATGCTAGTTATTTTTGGTGGCATTTCATACTGAAACAACACTATAACTAGCTGCAGAAAGTCTTGTGGCTCACACCACAGAAAGTTTTAAATCTTGTGAAGTCAATGGTGCAGTTTTCGCTTACAAAAACAGATGAAAATAAAGAGCTTCCTAGATATATTTTTCCAAGCCAGACTAGGGATGTGACAAGCCTAAAGTAGTTTCTGCAGTCAAACACTTCTTCTGTTAATAGAATAGCATTAAAATCTATTGAAATCACAACATTTTTCTTCAAAGACATCTTCTTACATTTTTCTGTCTACATTTTGCCAAGCAGCAAAGATAGGTCAATTTGATAACTATTTTAGAAAAACTGAGGGGAAAATCTTCAGTAGTTACTTCAGTAATTACAGTTCAAAAATGGCAAAATATTTGAGAAATAAAGCATTTCTGTTGCCAGTATTTCCACACTAGTCATTGGCTCAGATTTTATTCAATATCTTCATGTGACCATGGTGCTGTGCTATTGAAGTTGATAGTTGATTCAGTTGATATACTTTTCTGAGCTGGTGACAACAGCTCTGTGTTTTTTGTTTTTTTTTTTTTTTTTTTTTTTTAAGACTGCTTTAAAAATCAGGATTTTATGAAAGAAAATCTGTTTCCAAGAAAATGGAATTCTGTGTTTCATAGTTTAGAAATCCTTGATTTTTTTCCCCTTCATGCTGCACAGCAAGTCTCAAGAAACAGCAGCATGGTCTCACTGTTCACATTTGATTTTTCCTTCCCCTATTCTATTGTCATCCCTGTCACCATACCATGCTTCCAAGCTGCTGCAGGCAGTAATTTGGCTTTTCTCATCTGAATTGTGAAGCATTTTATTCCCTCTTGGGTGCTGTCAAACAAGCAAAAATATTTACAATCATTTTGGTGGGAAAAGAACTTGGTAACTATGGGAGCACAATGGTTTCTCCAGTCCAAGGATCATTTACAGGGGTGTTTTTCATAACAGTGTTCAGGTGGGTCTCAGGAGAAAGGAGAGAATTCTAGAAAATTTGAATTGGATTTGGATGTCTTCCAGAGTACAAACTCTAAACCTTGATTTCAGCATCCCAGGAAATACTACATATTTCCTAGTTTTAGTAAAACAATATAAGATAGTGGCAAATGCGAAAACCTGTCTTTTTAGTTATGTGGTGCTTCGCCAGCAAGGCAAGAGAAGAAGGCTGATCTCTCTTGTGTAAGGCTGATAATCTGAACCAGGAAAGCCAGAAAAGGAGAACATCAACATAAAGAGGATTAGACTTCATATCCACCAAGAGGACTGCCTGAATCACACAGATGTTCAAGCTTATTCTTAGTGCTTAGTATCATGTTGCAGTCTAAGCAGCAACAGGAGCAGAGGAAAAGAAAGTATTAGGACTTCTGGCATCTGCTGCTGTTTTTAGCCCACTTCCCTAGCTAGTTGCACAAAATGTGATGGAAACTCCAAAAGTTTCCTGTGATCTTTGTGAAGGTAGCCAGGTAGAGAGCAAGACCTCTTGACATTCCTGTCAACATGTATTTATTAGAAACCAGAACTCACACAATAAAGTGACATTACAGCTTTCCCAAGCTGCAAAATAATCCTATGAGACATTTAGATTTTGGGGGACACCAGGGAATTTGGTCCTGAGTCAAGAAAACATGGGCAACTGGGACTTGTTAGCATTAGTGCTCAGGGTATTACTCAGATTTGTTGTATTGGCAACATTTTCCTGTGAAAACAAACCTTTTAAATTTTAATTTCTGCCTCTTTTTCATTTTTTTTCCCTCAAGAACTTTCAAGCAAGTCCCACTCTTCTGCTGGCCAGAGTAACACCAGCAACTAGATCAAGCTGCCATGTTGCTATCTGTAGAGACTGAAGGATTTCTGGTGATGGACAAGTCACTTTAGGATCTGAGAAGCTTTTGAACCTTCTTTTTCACAGGATCTGGTGCTTGAGAGCTGCCCCTTGTGTCCCCACTCACAAAATCTATAATTTCAAGCTAAGTAGATGTGGTTTCCTGACCAGGAAAGGTGATGGTAGTGAAAATAGGGTCAGGCCAGAGCTTAGGAAGCCAGTGCTGCTCAGTCCTCCCATATAAAAAATGAGAGAAGGAAAAAGGAAAAAAGCAAGTAGGGCCATTCTAGCCCATGCTTGGATGGCTCCAAGACACCCAGAGGTCTTGTCTGGCAAGACAGACACTGGGAAAATGCTTCTGTTATGCTTCAGGACACAGTCTGAGCCAGGAAGGACTTTTCCCATTATGTCCACCAAAAAGGACCCTTCCCATAGAAAGAAACCACTTAAAATTCTGGGCTGAATATGGCAAATCAGTGGCTAATAAGGTGTCTAAGGGAAGAGACATTACCATTCTTAAAATAAGAGGAAAATCTTTTTTGACCTAATAGGTTACTCAATTTTTTATTTATTTTTGTAATGTTAGTTTCTGTTTTTGATTTGGCTTGAATGAAATTTCTTTTTAAACCTTTTTGCTTCTGTCCCAGACTACAAACTCTATTATTTGCTGAGCTCTACAGAATGTAGTTTATAAGGAGAGTTTATAAGTGAGTTATAGGCCTGTTGTTCCAGAAAATGCTATGTTTAAAGCCATTGTGTTATTTCACTTGGATAAGGTCAAAACTTCAATATAAAAAAATGAAATATATATAGAAATATAATGCTAAAATTATCATCTAAAATTTTAAATTAAATAATGGAAAAACTGTTTAAAGGCAAAATTTTACCACAATAAAATAAATTTTGATGACACCTCACAAGAAAAGTCAGGACTATTAACTTTATTGTCTTCCATTGTAAGCTGTCAAACTCAACACAACTCCCAAATGATTCATACTTGATAAAAATAGAGGTTTTGCTGGAAGAAGGAACTTTTTTTTGAAAAACTGAAAGACTGTACCTTCAAGAGCATGATGTAGACCTGTGACAATCCTATTACATTAAAACAATATTAAGGCAGGATTCCCTTTTGTTCTGGGCTTCTTAGAAAGCAAGGGGAAATGAATGCATATTAATATTTTACAGTAACAGAGACCATAGGTGAAGATAAGGGGAAGCTGGTAACAGGAATAGACTGCAGAGCAGATGGCCTGGAGCTAAGGGAGCAACTGTGTGATGCTCTCCAGCCCTTCTCTTCCTTGGGATACCAACTGCATCTCTACACCCGTCTTTTGGGAAACTGGACAAATCCTGTATCCATTACCAGCCTCCTGTCTAGCACAAAGAGGGTAGGAGAAAACAAGATGGAAAAGGGCAGAAGTGCCCTCAAAACCATGCTCTGTAGTGAAAGCAGACATGAGTTTTCCTCTACTACATGGTCAAGGACCAGGCTTTATGTTGTGGAAACACTTGAGAGCACCAGTCTTGCATCAGATTTAACTGAGATTATCCAATGGCTTCAAATTTAGTAGACTGGGGGAGAAATGTCTGATGAGTCTCTGAGCAGACAGACACACACAGCACAAGCAAGCTGAATGTTAAACAAATGAAAGCACAGCCGTCTTCCATCTAGCTTTACTGGGAAAGCAGATGGAAGTGACAAAGGCACTGAGCCCTGCTCCACACAGGAAACCTAAGAAGCACCCCTAGCCCTGAGGTATTCAGTGAACTAGAGAAATGTAAAACATCTACCTTTGGGATCCCAAGTTCCCAAGCAATCCTTTCTTCAGGGAATATGAGGCACATGGATGTTATCAATGGCAGGGGAAATAAGCTGTTGAGCCGTTTCTCACAGGGCATCCAGAGGCCTCACCTTCTCTTAGGAGAACACGGAAAAGCCCACCTAACATAAGTGAGGAGAAATTGAATCTCTCTTTGTCAAGGTTGTGGGTATGACCTCATCAACCAAGGCTGGGAAAGGATGAACTGGATTTGCCAAGAATCACAGTTGATGCAGAAACATCAATAAAGTTGTGTGGTAAGGGCAGTCTCTCCTGCCTTCCTATGTCAACTTCAGATGTGTTGTTACTAAGATGATGGGGATAAGATTCACTAATGGGTTAGGAAATGAATAATGACAAAAAAAAAGGGAAACATTTTGTAAATTATATTTGTCACTGATGTGTAAAAAAACCAGCCATGTGACCCTACAGAAACAAATGCACAGACAAAGGGATTTTGTGGTGCTGGCCATTTACAGGAAAGCAGTCACTGTGTACAACTGAAACATTGGCAACGGGAGATGGAAATCTGGAAATAAGAAAATGTCAAAAAGTGTGGCTCAGTTTTAATTGCACTAACTTGTTTACAAGATACTACCAATTCAAAATTACTCCTTTGTATTAGTTGAGATGTAGATATCAGTCTGCCCGCAGGACCAGGCCTCCCCCTTATTTTGGTTTTGGGAAAGATTACATTGATAATTTATCTGTGTCCCATTAATATTGTTTTTGGTCTAGTATTGCACATGGTCTAGTCTCGCACATGGTCTAGTCTCCTAAATCAGCACAGAGTTCAGTATGCAGCTACATTAAGTCAACCTCACCACTGAAATGGGTGTATTTCCAAAAGAGAAGGAATTTTTCTCCTGTTTTTCTTGATCCTGAACACTAACAATTCTTATAAACGGCTCTGAGACATGTAAAATGGCAAATCCTATGTAGTGACACAACTGTGCTGACAGATCCTATATCATCATCTGCTTTTGTACACTTACATACATGCACACTTACTTGTGACTGTTTTTTTCAGATAAGGTTTGCTCTTAATTTATAGCTAAATACTTTTGTTTGTTTTTACGAAATGCAACTGGAATTCACAGAGCAATGAACCAATGTGAGCCCATGCTCTGGAGCCTGAGGTGCTGGGGAAACATCAACCCCCAAATTAAAAAACCATGTTGCTGTTTAATTGTATGGGACACCAGATGTCTCTGTGGAAGAGAGTTTTCCAGTGAGTAAGCACAATACTGAACCTCCGAAGTTCCCATGGGAGTCAGTGATGCGTAGCCGACTGGAATGAGAACCAACCTTGGAATAGGATGTCTTAGATGGAACATATGACTAAATATGAATACACAAATACCTTTCCCTAAAAATAATAACCATCATCTGGTCTCAGGCCCAATCTTCTTGCTTTTACTCATTGCCAAGAAGTAGATGTTTTGAGACCACATACTGGCCTTTGACATTTGTTGGATTTGGTTTGATCAGTGATCCTCTTAGTTATGAAGAAAGGAAGAAAGTTAAAAACTGGAATGTCAAAATCTCTGGGCAGCAAATGGAACAGAGGGGTTTTCTTAAATGTAGGCAGAAACCCAAAGATAAAGTTAGAGTCAATGTTCAACCCTCAGGGATTAAGTTATACCATTCCTGTGCCATTTTGCTTCCAAAAAATATGATTGACACCATCTTTCTGTTTATGTTCTTTAGCTGGGCTTCTGGGTTGCTGATCTTAGAGAAACCACCTAAACCACATTTCTCATCCGCTTGGGTTCTAACCAGCTCCTAGGATTAAATGACAGGCTTATTTTCTACTAATTGCTCCTTTGCCTGTCGTGTAATTTGTCCTATATACAGTACAAGTCCTCCAGTATTTGACTAGAATCCTGTTTTCCTTCCCTCTATTAACCTATCTGATGTATTTTCTCACCATTCATGACTTCTGACTTGCCTATTTGTCTATCTCTGTCTGGCCTCTGGTTTGATGGATTTTCTTGCTCATTCAGTGTTTGATCTTGCTAATGCATGTTTTCTTAAACCCCTCTTTATTATGTGAAGTTTTAAATGATAATATTTTGAATATACTCTATAATATTTTTTGTGTTGGCTCTCCTTCACTTTTACCTTTTTTTTTTTTGTAGGTAACTTTATTTTCCTTGGTTCAGTATCTATAGTTCAGTACATTTTATGCTCCCTAGGTTTTTCTGCTCTTGGTTTTGCTCTTTTTTTGCAGTCATTCTATTTTTTCCTTACTGATAATTTTTCAACAAAGATTCTTGGTCCTTCTGTCAGTAACCTTTTCTGACTCCATTGTATACGAGAGAACATTATTATTCTGGTGCATTGTAATAAACATGATGACCTAGTCTGTTATTTTTCAGACTCAAGAGAGATACCTCTCATCATGAAACAACAGAACTGGCAAAAAATTATTTGATAGTATCTATTGCAATACAAAGGTGGAATATCATAAAGATCCTCATTTTGGTCATGGTCTCCTAGCAGCATTTAGCCTTTTGTTGTCTTTTGCCTATGTACCAACTGATAGGTTTAGATCGATATTTCTTTGTTTTCTCAATGATAAAGGTATGGAAACCTTAGAAGAAAAGCCCTTCCCAGATTTTGTGGTAGGAAGTGAATAAAGAGTGTTTTTATTAAACGTCATCTGGCACATGCTGTCATCTTTTCTCCCAGTGCCTTTGCCATGGACGGTGGTGTTTGGCAAACCCAGACAGACAAGAGTTTTCCTCTGGCTAAAGTGTGAAAACCTTATGCTGTTGGCAGTGAAAGCCCTTGGTGAAGGTGAAAGCATACTTTTTCTGTCCTGAATTCTACTTCATTTCAGATAGTCAAAACCTACAATCTTGCAGTTCAATTGACAGGTAATTGCTATTCTTTCACAAGAAGGTTGAATTATGTTCATCCTCCCTTTGAAGAAGTTGTAGGCAAAAGATTAAGGACTAATAACAGAGCAAACCTGTAGAAAACAAAAGAATGGTTCAATAGTCACATCAGAGCAGGTACTGAGTAGAAATTTCCCATTTTCCCAGATATCAAAAGCAACTTTGCCCTGCTTGAGATTGGTATTATCCCACTACTTAGTGTTAAAACTAAATTATGTTAGGTTCCTTCCCTAGTTTTGGTTTGAGCTTTCCATTTTTCACATCCTTAGTTTGAAATATTTTTCAAATATATTCATATTTATTTCCAGGCACCCAGCCTATTTTTATTCTGGCCTTTGCATCTTTTTTTCCTTCTCTACTTTAGTCCAACATAAACGATTCCCTTTCAGCACACACAGTACCCTGCTATTTATTTGAGATTGAAAGAAGGCAAGAAAGTAGTTTTCTCGTTCAACTTCTAAGACATCTCCAATTTTGTGGCATGTTTTGGCCAGTACCTAGGCAAAGCCCAGTCATGGTCATCAGTAAAATAAATTAGTGTGTGTAGCTAATAGAACTTCTCTACAGATTCAAATACTTCAGTTTTAATCATAGTCGTATTTTAAGAGTTATTTGCTAGCAGATTTAATTGTACTTGCAAACATGGAATTGTACTTTAATTGTACTTGCAAACAAGAGATGCAAAGTTTCACTCAAGTAGTTTTATAATCAACTTTTAGATTGACTACATTTGCTATTCTAGGTATGGGGCCAGCCTGAGTCTTTGAAAATCACTAACACAAAAGAATGCTAAAGCAAGAGAGAAAGAGGGCTGTCTTGGTGTTGTTTGCTTACAAGAAGGAAAGGCACATTGTTTGTTAAAAACACATCTCTCAATTTTCATGGTGAATCAAAGTTTTACAGCCAGATATTCTATACTTTCTTGTTTGTGTTTGGTTTTGGGCTTGGGTTTTTTTATTTGTGTTTCAAATGTATAAATTGTTTGTATATTAGTGCAAATCAGCTACTCTTTGTAGTGGGAGTAACCACATTAAAGCCAGTGGGTTTCTTAGACTTAAGTCAAGAAAGGTATTAATTCTGTTTTGATATATCATCCATGACAGTGGGGTCCTGGCCACAACTATGGTTCTGAGACTCTGTAATAAAACACAAATATAATAGTTAGTAATGCTTTGGCTCCTTGGGTGGAACATCTGTCTGACCTGCCTTGTAACCGAATTCAGCTTTCTTCCTTAAATAATACTGAGATTGGGATTTTGTCACTATTTGCATGAAAATACGTTTTACCCAGCAATCTAAAGCCTTTAGCATCAGAAAATTATTCTGTCTATTTTCAGGACTCACTTTATTGTGGTACATGAAAATAAGAGTATTATAAAAAATTTCCAAGGTCCAATGACTCTTCAGGCTGTATTTGCAAGGTGGATGTTTAGGCATCAGTTCATCTGCAGGGATTCATACCATGTAAAATGGGTATGCCAGCTTTGTCTGGATGGTTTCATGGGGATTTTGGCATCCAATCTGTGATCTGAGCTCACATGGAGTTATGGCTGAGTAGTAATACAATGGGAAACATGGAAGAAAAGAAATTATGTTTGTACTCTATGCCTTTCTGTGCCACCTTAACCAAGATGTTGGAAAATTGCTCTCCTACTAGTGCAGGGTACTTCATAAGTGAGTGAGTTACTTTTGGGATTTGGCTAACAGAAGAGTCTGTCTAGACTTGCAGGTGAAAAACTTGCTTGGCAGCTAGGAGACCCAGAGGATTCAAAGTGTGGTGACACTCAAGACAGCACCCCAGTCCCAAAGCACATTCCCAGCCCTGCTGTGACATAGCTGAAGCTGTGACGATGCTCTCACATCTCCCGTTCTAGAGCACCCCTCTTTACGGAACTGGGCCTGTGTCCATGAGGCAGAAGAGGTAGCTGGCAGGTCTGTATCCCAGATTGTGTCATTAGCTGAAGGGAGAAGAAATTAGATTAATTTAATGAAAGGTTGAACAACTTCAACTTAAAGAGATGGTAGCACCTTCTTCCAGCTCCTTGAGCTCCTCTGCATTGGTAGCATGTCCTCTGGTCCTGTAATCAATGTGTTTGTGAAGGACTTAGGTATGGGTTTAGCTGCTACACCCAGATATCTCACAGTTCCAATAAAAGAGTAACAAAGTAGCCCCCCTTCTTCCCCATTTTTGTTAGTGACCTCTGGGCCCTGTTACACTCCTGGCTCAGCATGAGGCTGCCGTGAGGTGTACTGGCATGCAACACTCTTGCATTCCCTCATCACAAAGCAGTGCCAGGACTGAGGCATTGCAGAGACACTAGAGGACAAAATTTGAAATGCCCAATATATCCTGGTATCAAAGAAAGAGATAAATAGGTATCTAGCAGAGCCAGAAAGAGCTGTGCTAGATGGACAATTTTAGCATGAGTACATGAGTCAGGTCATAGGTCTGCTCCTGAAGATCTTCTGGTTCTATGTTGATTTTTTTTTTTTTGTAGGATCTCAAGCCTGGCTCACAGATTTCTTACTACCCTTGGAAATCTGTCCATGGGTACTTCCTATTAGCTCCTAACTGTAGGATTCCTACTACAGGTATATTTAAATTTTGGATATGTTTTATGAATCATGTCATATTCCTCCATGCTTCTCTTCCATGCTCTTATTTTGGTAGGTAAAGCAACTTTTATATCCAAGGAACTCAAAATACATTTTGCATCTTTCTTATGTTAAAATTACTTCTCTAGACTCCAGTAGAGCTGTTCAAATGTTCTGAGTCTGCCTGTAGGATAGCTTTTCTCCATTTTAATATGTTTAACAGACCAAAGGTTTTAGCTGTTATGTCAGTTTGCTGCGCCAATGACTTTAACATTTTTAGCTCCCAATATGAAGAATGTGAATGACTGAGAATGCTTAAGAAAATTCCTAGACTCTATTCAGCTTGAACACTAAAGACTGGATTTACTATTGCAATAGCTTGCCTGAAGAGCAAGATGAATTTAATTTATCTGTATGTGACACCCTCCCCTCCCACCCCCGCTCTTCACCATCAGGTTGACAAAAACTGAAAGAGCTCATGGCTGGCAATCCAAAAGGGTGTGTACATGTAAGTTTATGCTGGCACAGTTTATGCTGGCACAGGACAGTTACAATTGTCATCTGCTCCTGCTTCCATTCCCCCCTTCTTCCACTTTCTCACACAAAAACAGTATGCTGAATGTGAATCTTTTAGAAAGATAATCTTTTTTTTCTACTGTTGAAGTATAGTACAACTGATTATCCCTCTGGGTATGGGTCTTGGAACAAAGCCACAGTCTAGTCCTCACTAGTACAGCCAAATTCTTTGTCTATCTGTTTGTTTGAAAAGCATTTGCAAAGTTATGTCATGAAGGATTGCATAAACAATTCATCAACTGAAAGCAGCATAAACATGTTTAATGAACTATTAGAAGAGTGGGGGGAAAGATTAAGGTGGGAGAAGGGTAGACCACCTAGTGCTGCTGGTGCATTTAGTTTCTTTCTTAAAACAGCCTGAAAACAAAACTCCTCAACTCTTAAGCAAGCAGAGAGAAGCACAGCTCACAGCTTCGTAGGATGATGGAGTTGTTAGAGGACCTCAGTAGGTCTCCACTTCCTGATCATCTGTAGGGTTAGCTACAAAGTTCAGAAGAGTAGTGAAAATAGGGTCTAAGACAAAATAACTGAGCTGAGCTTAGACATTCTGATACAAGGACAAAATCTCAGGAAAAAAAAAAAGAAGAAAGTAAAATAATGTAAGGGTGTAAATATAGCAAGGTTTGAGAAAGTTAATGTACTGACTCAAAGGAGAGTCATGGCTTGCAAAGATCATGATTCAAGGTCTGTTACAGTCTGCTGAAAGATTTGAAACAATGTCAGTGAGTTAAGGATCAAGCTCTCAGACCAATAGTTTGTGGAAAGATTAAGGAGTGACTTGAAATGCAGTAAGGCAGTGAGAATGCACTGGCAGGTTTTCAGCAACATTACTATATGGTGGGGGAAGTTTGATCTTGGTTTGCATTACATGCATGTGGAAGGGCACCAAGCAGATGTCTTTCCCTGTCAAAGAGGGAAAGTCAGCCCTGAGCCTCTGCGTCTCTTCAGCCACCCTGTGGATTGCAGCCACTCTTTTTTGGGGAGTCCATAAACTTGAAAAGGTTGGCCCATTCCTATGGCCCATCTAGCTCCCCCTTGCTGGTAGCCCTGCCCTTGAGCATATTGACTGGTCACCCAGATTACTGTTGTGATGACCCACCCTTGAAGGTGAGGGTAACTGAGGTTGTTGTTAATGCACCCCTTGGGGTGGATTAGAGTCAAATGACACTGAATGTCCTGTGTTTGTATATACTGGTCAGAGTGATGGTCACAGTTTTGACCCGTTAGGGTTGGGGGAAGCCTTCAAAAATGTAAAGTTCAATGGGTTAATATACATGCAGGCTTGGCTGGGAACACCCAAATTGTGGTGGCTGACAGTAGGACTGTGTAGACCTTACAGCCTGAATCCCGATTTAGACCAACACAGCCATGAGAAAGCTAACAGCTCTTCATGAAAACAGGAGCCTGCAACAGCAAAAACAAACTTGTTTCCCAGAAGAAGTATTCTACAGATTAAGACTGTTTTCTTGCACCTGTTTCAACAATCCCAACCGTCTTGGCACAGAATGAAAACAATATCTCACAAACAACCCTTTCTTGCATGTAGACACCTTGTCCAAGACTGACCAATTACCATGTGGCAACAGCTTGTCACTGAGCAGTAGGGGATAGATATGGAAGGGTTTATAAAATTCTATATAAAGGGATGTATACAATAAACAAAAACCTTTTTCACTCCTTGAAAGAGTGTGTCTCATCTCTCTGAAATGAGGTCAACAGCAACATCAAATACCTTCCTTGACAGACCCTTCAGAGATGAAGTGATGTCACTTTCCTATTCCTTGAATACTCTGAGGTCTGCTCTCTAATGTTCTACTATCTCTTTCCTTGCTTCTCTCTGGATCTAAAAGTCCATTGTTTCACAGTCACTGCAGCCAACATTGAAACTGATTATCACATTTCCAGTCCACTCTTTATTAGTAGATAGTAGATCCAGTCATGCATCAGCCTTAGTTGCTTATATCTGAGCCAAGAAGTTGTCCTTTTCCACAAATCCGCCTGACTGTCTGCATCCCACCACATCTTTCTTCCAGCAGCTGTCAAGAAGATGAAAGTCTGCCTTGAGGTCCAGGGTTTGTAAATCAGAGCTTTCTGTACAATTTAGTTACTACTGTGCTGTAAATGCAATGCAGAATGATGAAAATCTAGTGCAGATTATTTCAGCTATAAAATTGTAAATAAATATTATGGTCATGTGATCATAGCATAGTTCAGGTGCAAGGGGACTTCAGGTAGACCACTTCTGTCTCAAATCTAAGGCATCTGTGAGATCAGACCAGGTTGTTTGGGCCTTAATCCATACAGGTTCTCAAACCTTCAAGGCTAGAGACTGCATAGTCTCTCTTATCCTGTGGTTCACTGTCCTGACCTTCTTATGCTTAACACTGAATAAGCAAAGAAAAAAGAGTTAATGGAATGGATAGGTGCAGGCCTGATTTTCTGAGACTGTAAAGGCTTCAGCCTGCCAGACTGCTGATTTCTCTGGCTTGAGAAAAATCTGTCTCCCAAGGGTGGTTTCTGTAAATAGTAATATTATTTTCATAATATCTCTAGACTCTCATGGTCACTGCTCTTCCAGGTGTTGTTTCTGTTATTTAGCCAATGAAGAGAAGTGTTGTTTTTACTAACCAACTACATGGTTCTTCAGAGCAGCATGTTATAAAAGGGCTGCACAAAATGAGAAATAAAGCCTTCTGAAAGGCTTCTGATCTTTGTAACTACTGGAGTCAGAGTTCGTCATTTTCATATCCACAGTGACAGATAGGTTCATCGTCATTTTGTGGATGATAATTTATGTGTCCACTAGCAAATGTTCATAAATCTTCTCTTTATAATATAGCTCTTTATAGATATAATGAAAACAACATAAACTATTCCATGAGACAGCTGTTGAAAAAGAAATACAGATGCCTTCAATAAATCAGTCTTCATTATAAGAAGTCATCAGAAGAACCTTAGTGTGTCAGCAGCTTCTCTGCAGAGGTTCTCTCAATCTGATACATAGTGAGTATTACCATTGCAATGCTACACAGTATAATAAGTATTTAAAAAGTTATGGGTACAGCCTTATTTTGCTTTTATGGTTTGAGGTTACACTGCCACAGACTGATGGAGGCATGGCATACTGTGTAAAATTGAGCATTACCACATCTGCAGTGGTATCAAAAGCATATGTCTTACAGTATCATCACAGAAATTTCGTAAACTAATAGGATGATGATGTGTTGCCATCATATTAGTATCAGTTGTACTCTGACAATTTCATACTTTCCTTTTCCCACCAGTATTTTGAGTCTGGTATTCATACAGCAATTTGGGACATACTTTGGTAATGATGTAAATGTAGGAAGACCATAACATAGATGATTCATGCAAAGCTATTTTTCTTTTATTTTTGGACAGTTTTTGGCAAAACTTCCAAACCCAAAAAATAATATAATATAAATATAGAGGATACTTTACTATTTCTAGAGGCAAATGTACTTGCAAAGGGTCTTTGTTTTAGCACTTTAAGGACTGCCAGAACAGTCGTGTTCTATGATCATCTGGGATCATGGTCACTTGGAAAGCAAAGCATTATCCATTTGCAGTAGTGTCTATTTGTGTTAATTCCTTTCCCATACACATAGATGTTTTTGTTCCTAACAATGGCCATGTCAGCAACAAGAAAGGTACTCCTTCTGAAAAACAAATGAGATCCAAAGGGAGACCTCACACGGAAATGACTTAAAGTCCTCAGTGAGAGAAGGGAAAACCCTCTCTGTAACAAGCCTCTCCCTTAAGATGGGAGAGATTTGCAAACTGGACGGACAAACTGAACAGCTTATTCCTCTGACTGAGGAACTCAGCTGCTTTTGTGGGGAATATATAAGTGCCCTCCCTGAACTGGTGCAAACACATGGCTTAACACTGCACCACTAAAACCCAATCAAACATGAAGTTCTGACCTGTTCATGAAGATGTGCTATAGCAGAGGAGCTTTCAAAGGGACTTTAATTCTCTTTGTTTCCTGTGTGTTTCAGGCTGGCATGACCTCTGGTCTTGTGCTCAGCTTTCGGGAAGATGTCGCATGTTAAACTCAAGAGGTGCCATGCCAGATGCTTTTCCTTGGACATCATGAACCTGACTGAAGCTATGCCATTTCCTTGATGCTCCAAAGAGATCACTGACTACTTGTACCAACATAACCAAAGGTAAGAGACCTTCAGTCAAGAACTTCATGCTGTCTTGGTGTGGCTTTTTTCCAAGGGATATAAATCACATATGCAATCACAAAAGCAGCCAGGACATTTAGGTTTTTTCTATCAAAAATTAATCAACATGCTGACTATCAACTATCAAATGTAATCTTTTCCATAAAGATTTTTGTGAATATTGGCTCATATATGATACACTCTTATTTAGAATATCACAAATAGGTTGTGACTGTGAACTTGTAACTGAACACAAATCCAGGCCCTGGTAATCAAGCCACCACCTGCTCTCTATTTAAGTTACTTCAAAAACAATTGCTTCTTCCATGGTACCTGAAGTACATGATATGATTAACGTAAGTAAAATAAATCAGGTATAAATTTGCAAATACCATCAGGACATTCCTATGTAAAAAATTCATGAGTACACAGTCCATTGCCATAAATGGATTTATTCAGTTTCTCTCTGTTCCTCCCCTTGTTTATTGGTGGCATCTGGCACATCCCATACAACAGACATCCATCTTGTCACCTGAACTACTGAACCACTAATGATCCCCTGCGCTTCCAGAGGTGATTGCATTTTGCCTTCATCAGTTTTCAGTAGGAGCATCGCCTCCTGCAAGGGCACCAAAAGCAAGAGACAGCCTCCTCCAGAGGGTTGTTTGGCTTTTAGGGAACCTGAGTCGCTGTCTGACATTCCTCATTTTTCTTTGACCATTTTTAGAGGGAGCCTGTATTGATTGATTCCTAAGTTAGGATCCTTTGGTTAGATTAAGTAAACCTGGGACCTTGACATGACTTGAGTATGTAACTCTTTGAGGATTTGAGCCTAATCTGTTTGTACAAGAATCAAAGTCAAATCTTGCCTATTTGGTTTTCAATGCCCGACAAAATTTGAAAGCTATTTAAAAAGAGTAATCTCTGATAATGGCTTGTTTATAGAAATTATAAATTGCCTCTAAGTTTTCTTTTAACAAAGCTAGAGATAAGAGCATAACTGGATTATATCTTTATATTACAATCTTGTCTTTTACTGGATTTTTAACAGCCAACAAAACTGGAAAGTCTGATACTACATTTTAATTTGAACTGCATGTATTAATGGAATTAGGTACAAATCAAAGTTTAACATCTTGAATGTATTACCATTTTTGCATTCCTTTTTACTTACCTAAGAGCCTTTTTGGCTAGCCATGTAGAACTGAAATGTTGAATTAGGAATTACACAAAGACCTGGAGTATGGCACATAATTTCCTATTATCAGATAAGAAAACCAAATCCACAAAAAGAGTACGATTTTTGTAGAGATGTTTGTCTTTACAGAAGCGCCTGTTTTGACCTGCTGGTTTGGCAGATAACTATTCATTTAAAATAATAGATGGATGAAATAGGTTCTCTTTAATCTTTCCTTAACGTCTAAACCAGCGGTTGCTATGGGAAATGTATTTCCCATGCAACTCTCCTGAATATTACATGATGATCCTAATCCTCACCATATGCCCACACTGAGAAAAGAAAAAGGTGATGGTTTTGTGGTGTGGCCTTCCCTTCCGGCCTCTGTGCATTTGATCTGCACAACCTGTAAACATACTTCTCATTTCCACAGCATTTGACTCTACAGAACATGATGTGTCTTTTAACAAGTCACTGTCTTACTATCTCATGCATATTTCAAATTACATTTTATATTACTGGATGAAAAGAAAGGCAAGTTAAATACCAGCATCAACACTTGCCTAAGCTGTCACATTATTGTACTATTTCTACTGAAATGCCAGCCAAATTTCCCAGGTGCAGTTTCCACATCTCTCACATAACATCAAAATAAAATTTCTGCATTAAAATAATGCATATAAATATACTAGTAGTTATTAGGGAAAAAAAACAACCAACAAACCCACACATGGTGTAAGTTCATCCAAAAGAAACTGTATTAAAGATCCGGTGTGAGACAGAATTTTGGATGAGCTCAAAGCAACTTTTCATCAGCATGGTTCTCTGAAGAGAAACACTTTCCAATATTGCTCCTCTTTATAAATGAGCTAACCTCAAACGTTACCAAGCACCCAAACAAGTGAACTGTTTCAGACTTGCAGTGCATTAATAAATGATGATGTTTGTGAAAGATATTGCAGATATTTTTCCAGGTCTATGCAAAGCCCAATAAAGAAGAAAAAAAGAAAAGAAAGAGAAATCAGAACGAAGTCTCTAAGGTTTTTTTTTTTTTTTTTTTTCCTGTGGGGCCAAGGACATACAAACCTAATGCAGGAAGACTGTGTTGAAAGACTACTGCAGGCAATCTGTGCTCTTGGTGCTAGGGAAAGGGCAGATGTTCTCAGAATGAGCCCACTGGCTGCCTGAACTGGCAGCTCTGACTTTGTTTGTTTGTTGTGAATGTTTTTTGAACAGTAGCTCAGCAGAAGGTTGCTAAATGCAAGTATAATTAGAAAGGTCTGAAAATCCTCCACTGAGCAAGCAGATCCAGAGGAGGAGATGGTGCACCCCTTTAATGGTCTCCTGTCAGAGAGGGTGCTACAAATCCTCACCCTGCTTTGCTCAAGGTTTCATCATGCGGCTTTGAGGGAGATTTCAGATGACTCATGATTACTGAATGGGATTGTTTGTCTATGTAGATATCAAAATGTCACATGGGTAATTACTGCAATAGGGCCTTTGTGGCAGAAATTAAGTATGAATACACAGAGAAAACAAACAGCAGAGGACAGGTAGATGCGCATGCACACCTACCCCTCAGCACTGCCTGTAGTTTTCTGTTTTGCTCTAATTTCTTGTGTGTGCTGTAGCATACTGCCATCAGTGCCCACACAGCCAAGTGTTTACGGACAGACAGATCCCAGGAGCAGGTATGGCTGCAGGTTGAATCCACACATTTCTGATGACTTTTGTGTGCCTCAGACCTTGTTGCTCTGACATTCTCATGTGGGTCTGTGTACTTTGCTGTACGGTCTGCAGAA
This sequence comes from Aegithalos caudatus, assembly GCA_013389925.1. NCBI lineage: Eukaryota > Metazoa > Chordata > Aves > Passeriformes > Aegithalidae > Aegithalos > Aegithalos caudatus. Next base: position 117,732 of record WEIU01022702.1, on the reverse strand, counting down.
ACCTTATTTCTATGGAGATACCTTGGTATGCAGTCATGTTCTAAGAGGTTCTGGTATTGCTCTGTTAAGCTTGAAGGGAGAGTTTCAGAGCATCTTTAAAGTTCTTTCAGGGGCCTTCTCTTGTTTGTCTTTCTCTATCAGCCCAGCTACACAGCATGCCAATATTTTTGGTAGCTTTGGATACTTCTTTAATGACTCTGCCCAACCTTGTTGCTGCTCACAGCTCTGTCTCTGGGGCAGCCCGCCTGGCCGTTCACCCAGCAGCCTTGGCTGCGCTTCAACAGTACCTTTGTGTGGGTCTCCTGCTCAGCAGCACTGATCGCCTCCACTATCACAGCCGTGGTCAGAAGGAGAGGCCTTTTCACTCTCGAGGCATTGGGAGCAGGTCTTTATTTGGGGTGCATAGGGGAATTCCCTGGACCCAGGTTCGGAGCTTCCCAAGAGAGCGAGAAAAGACCCCGACCCTGAGTCCTGGAGGGGTTTTTACCAGTCCAGTTCCAAAGGGGTGGGTACAAGTTAAAAACCAATAAAACCAAGCCATGTAGTACATACCAACATCATTACTTAAACAAGAACAAATCAAGCTAAATTGGGGTGGGAGCATTGGGATGTCCACCAACCACTGTCCATGCACTAGACCTTGGGGATGATTGATGGATACAGGGGAAAAGATACATTACAAAGGATGGGAAGGGGATGATCTCAGGGCGGGGGGGTGGACCAATCTGGGCGAAAGCCTGGGTTGTCTTGGAAACCCTTATCAACTTCTGATAAGGACAGGGGGCCCAACTTACAAACTATCTAACCAGCTCAGCTAATATTACAGTTTACAATAAATGCTATCATAACACTTATAAAATAAATCCACCATCTCCACACAACCTGGCAAAAATGAGAGCTCCCCAGGGATAACCTCTAGCAGTGCCATTGTTGTGAAATAGAATATCAGTGTTTGTCAAACACTTGTGCCCGTGGATCCCCAGAACAAGAATTAAGACAATGTGATAAAACACATCAAGCTGCTGGATTTGGAACAATGCGGTTTCAAGAATCTGGCTAACAGAGAGAACAGATATTTGTGTCCTTGCACATGGCAGCCATTTTGAGTACTGCTCTTCACTCTAATGACGAATTTTGCAGATGACCAAAGAATGAAAATTTTTAAAAGAAGAAGAGAGATTTTACCCTCAATGATAACTGTAGGTATGAACAACAGGTATTTTGAGATTTACAATTTACATTAAGATCTTTGCCCTGCACTTGTTCAGGACATTACCTGTGAAGTTATTAAAAGCAAAAACCTTCTAGACTGAGGAATGCCTAAGAATGCTTAATGTAAATTCTTTGGGAGTGTTCACTGTCCAGAAAACAACCCACTCGGTATGCAAGAGATGTAAGGAGAAGAGAAGCTGTGCAGGACAGCAGTCATCTGTAATCTTGTAAGACAGCAAACACATCACAGGTGACAATTTGTCAATAAACCCAAAGGCAAATACTAGATAAAGAACAAGACACCCTGAGGCCATTGCAATAACAGAAAACAGAGGGCTGGAGCATACATAGCTTAAAGAAATGCAGTTTGTGTAAAACAGGAAGATAGAAAACAAATGCCTAACCAAGGCATGTGCTCTTTTAATTCTATTCCTCCCTTTGATAGAAGGATCAGGATAAATCAAGACCTGATGTAACTGCAGAAAAATCAGTGGAAATATGCTGAGGATAAATTGGTGTCATAAGTCATCAAAATCAGTGACAATTTTGTGTGTTCATGCCAGAAATTAATCTGGCCCATTACAACAACAACTTCTTTTGACACTCAACATGAAATTTAATTTCTGTTTTCTATATGACAAAATAAATTTGAGCTTTGGTGTGTAACAAGATGCTTGTGTCCTGGGAAACATTTCTCTGACCCTTACTACATCAGCTCCATGTTTGGGAGGGTACAGCATCCCTGGTCTGCCATCCACTTTCCCTTCAGGTGTGCCTGGCTCCACACTACCCTCCTGTGTGCACTGGAGGGAAGGGTTTGTGCAGTGCATGGAGGCAGAGAGGTGTGAGACAAAGGAATAATCCATCCCATGCTTGGCCTCATACCCTGCTCTTGCTGAGTGCAAATGCATGCACACCCAGCACTTGGTGCAGCTCTAAGGTGGTCAAAGAACATTTCTACTCCTCAGCATAATAACACTGTAGATTGTGACTCAACTTCCAGGTTTAACACCCACTTCTTTCACTGTGCCACCTCAAATAATCATATGAATAATTGAATTTTCAGCCTTGCAAGCTCCACTGTGACTGCTGTGACTCCAAGGGGACTCGTCTGCTTCAAAGAAGAGTGAATGAGTTTTCCTTTAAAATAGTAAAGGTGCAAGGAGCTGTTGAGCACTCAGCCAGTGATGGCTGGGCATCTAATTTCCACTTACAGATCTGAACACTGCCTTTACTTGGTTGCCTGTCCCTTGGATTGCACAGTAGTGACACAGTCTCACTGGCTACTTTATAAGTAACTTCTAGAAATGAGCATTATCTTGTCACTACAATAAAATGATTTAACCTTTGTATTCTACCAAAAAACTGTAGAAGAGAAAGACAGATATTTAGGTATCTGACTTTTTGTGTGCATATATAAGATTCCAGGTTGAACTAATTAATTCTGTTTCTATTAAAAACTCTGTGCTGGTTTGAAAGGCTGCATTTACATTCCAGCTAGAGTGAAGATTTTATTTTCTAGCATGAATCTCACCATTAATCAAAGCTGGATGTCATTTACACCACCTTCAAAGAGCCTGTAAAAAGATAATGAAAAAATGTTAATCAAATAACAAAATCCACAGAGAAAAATTTTACTCAGAAATAAATTATTCCAGCATATCTGTCTTCTGTGGCATTGCCAATGTAAACTTATGCAGTAGGCCACCACAGTGGAGTCCATGGGGGTGAGTTTGAGGTTTTGCTTTATACGTGGATTTTTTTTAAGCCTGGCTATCTAATTGAACATATTCTGGGGTAACTGAAAAGTGTCTTTTAAAAAACACAATATGTAAAATAATCCAGATTTCTTTGCTGTGCAAAGTGAAATAATCCACAGAACTTCACTAATTCACCCTACTTTGCAGATCTTCAAGATTTCATTATGATCTTTGCTCATGCCCACTCTTCACTTGCCTGACACCAAGTCTTTATAGTGACAAAGATAATGAAAGTATAACTTTATAGGTCAGGATCTGTAAGGGCAGATATGATTTATAGGATATTAATTATTTTAGGATTAGATAGACATATCTTTTAAAAACTCTGCATATGTTTTAAATTCAGGTTCTCATGGCAGATTTCCTGTAGGAATCTGTGGTATATAGACACTGAAATGCAAACCAATTGAGAGAGTCATCAATTAAAAAAAAAAAAAAATCACTGATTAATGAACAGCCAAGGCTGTTTTTGTGGATAGGGGTTTTGGAGAAACCCTATGGGCCTAAAGGAGCTGTCAGCCATCCTTGTCCTGGCAGACCTGGAGCTGGCTGTGGTGCAGAACCATGGAGGCATGAAGGGCATGCTCAGACCTCCTCAAACCTTCTCCTCCCCCTGTGCATCCTTGCTGACCCATATTTTTGGTAGTCGTGTGTGGATAAGATTTAGATTAATTGTTTGGGATGCTGAACACATTCAGTATATCACAAAAGAGCACTCTGCTTATTTAATTGCAATATTTGGAATATTACATTGTATGTACTCTGATGTATTAACCCCACTGACTTTTAGAAATTAAAATTATGACAAGGAGGTGACTATATTTCCACATGGGCACATTTAACTTCTCTGGGAGTGGGGAGGTTTGGATGCATACAGGCTGTAATCTCAGCATTTGTCTTTCTTCCTAGTTAGAAAGCATGCAGTGTTGCCATTACAGTTTGTATATTTAATAACTGGAATCATCAAACCATCCGAGATAAGCTGCAAAATCAGCATTGGATTATTTTTTTAAATTCCATGAGAAGGAAACTGTGCATGCTACGAAGATGAAACAAAAATTCCCTGGTAAGTGTATCATATATGGCAATGATATTAGACCAAAAAAAGGTCAAAAATATGATATTAGACAAAAAAAATGTGATAGTATTGTACTGAAAATTATTTTAATAGTGTGTTTAAAATGACTGAAATGAGTTTTAAAAAGGCTATGTGAAACTTTAAATAAAATTTTAGGTATTTTTGCCTCAATAAAAACAACACACATCAGATGCTGGAAAATGTCAGGAGCTAATGTGGTAAATTACATGGTTTGTACCTGCTTTGATATTAATTTTGCAAATTCCTTTTTGGATAAAGATGGCCCTGCAGAGTGTAGGCAACTCACACTTCCTGGTAAAGAAACTAGAATGTAAGAATTATGTCTGCAAGTAAATGTTTTGACGAGTCTCAAGATCATTTACATGCTTTGGAGTTCTTACTTTCTTTCCTGTACCAGACAGCACCAGCAAACTTGATTTTCTGCAGCTCCCATGAATACCCAGGAAATGACTGACATGGTCTGTATCTTGGAACCAGAGCAGCAGCTGAGCACAAGGGCAGCTGTTGCTGCCACATGAAGCTCTGTGGAGCACCAATCCTACTAACAGGTTTCAACTTTCCTGCAGGGTGGTGATCTCCAGAGAGGGAGATGATCTGTAATGAAACATGGTGTTTGCCATTTGGAGCCGAAAATCCCATCTGGAGGAGGGCAGAAAAGGAACACCAGACTTTCCTATACTGCAGTGTGGGGTTGTTTTGGGCTTTTTTCCTGCTATTTCATGCACATTTTTATCTGAATTAAAGCCTGATGTCATCTGCCTTCCCTTTCTCAGTGCATATGTGGGCTTGCACATGCACTCATCACTTCAAGGACAAATTCTTAAACAGGAGGGAATGGGTCCAAATGGCTCATCCATTTTGTCAAACCTGATTTATCATCAGGATCAAAGCAAGACTCAGCTTCAAGATATTTTCATTGGTGGTTCCCCAGCTTCCCAGGAACTTGTTTCTCCTCTCCTTGTTTCTGGGGAGGCAGATCCTTTCCTTTGTCCTGTCTGATATTTTCCCTTGCTTTCCCCATGGTTTCTAAACCTCTTTTGTTGTTGTTGTTGTTGTCTTTTCTTATGATATTATCATTAACATCCCACCTGTACCATGCTAGAGTTCTGAGAAAAAGCATTGTGTTCTGCAGAGAGGTCCTGCCATCTCCTCATGCTTACACTGGTGTAAGATCTATGAAATTCTGCCATTTGCTGGGTGTGGGTACTTTTGGGGAAGCAGGCACAGCAGTTATCATAGCCAACCTCTTTAAATGTCTCCCAGTGTGGTAACTGGCTGGACATTTTCCATGCACACCTTCTCCAAAACTTACCCCATTTTGATCTGTAGAAATAATTTTCCATGATTTTTGGAAACCTGTGTTGTGATGATGAGAAAAATTTCTTAGCCAGGACACAGCATCTCTGTGACAGGTAATGAGTTGAGACTGGTTTGCAATCTATGTGGATGTCTATCTTAGGTGGAATTAGAAATTCACTCTACAGGAGAATAGACACCAGTAACTTTTAATGCAACCATCTCCCAGTAAGCTACAGTCCCCACAGAACTTACTGTGTGCCTTTTGAAAAGTTTCTTTCAAGAAAGCTTAACACAGAACATCCCAGGATATATTTATAGCCCTCCTAAGGGACAGAGCTTTTTCTCTCCCCAGCATTCAGACCACCTGCTAGAATTTCTGTGCACGTTTTAATTTTAATCACCCAATGACATGCCAAGGCAGAGTTTTTGGGCCTGAATGTGGGGGAATATGTGTGCTGCAGGCAGAAGCCTTGCCTGAAACTGCTTGGCACTGGTAATGTTCTCTGCACAGAATGTTGCGATGCTCCTGAAAATGTTCTTGTTTAGTTCAAAATACAATTAAATAAGCTCTGTGAGTCCAGGTTAAAATACTTCTGGGATACTGTTTTTCCCCCTCATGGTGTGTATCAAGGTTGGAGGGAGAGATCTGTCAGCCAGTAGAGTTTGGATAAATACAGCAGATGATGTTGAAAATGAAGAGATGGGAGAGCTCCCACTAGAATTATAGAGAAAATCTATGGCTTTATAATTCTCTTGAAACATGTTGAAGAATATTATCAAACTATTCTATCTTCCTGAACCACCATGTTATATCTGACATTAAAAGAAGACACTTCACTACTGGAAGTAGAAGTACAGAGTGTTTTACTTACCTCTGAGTTGTGATTTTGTAGCCAGCATACAAATGTGAATCTTGAAACAGTACCCCTGATTAGCTGAGTGGCACTGACTATTGATAAATGTCCACATAATATTCTATCTACCTATATAGGTTACTGTAAGAGGAATTAGTACAGGAAAGTTGCTTAACTCTTCCAGCAACTGTGTCACTGTTGAAAAAGAGCACTATTTATCATTCTATTCACATCTCTTAGAGCTTGGTCAACTTCTCTCTGAGTATGTAGAGATCTTGTAATTTAAATTTCCAGTCAAGTCCAGCAGATGAATAGGGCATAATAACCTGCAATCTGGGGAAAGGAACTCAGTCATGGATAACACTTTCTGTGCTGCTACTGAGGGAGTAAAAATAAAGTTCCTCCACTAAAGAGAGTGGAGAAAGAAATATAGTTCCTCCAGACTTCAGGCCTTGTAGCAGCCAAAATTGTACTGCCTCTGGAAGAATACTGTCTGGTGGGACACAAGTGAACATGGCTCTACTGAATCCAGTGCACAAATATTAAAAAACATTTTCATTTATTCACAGAAGGAGAGATGGAGAAACATTGCTTCATTCACTCCATACGGCACAGTTACAGTGAAAACAGTTACTCATCAGTCAGTTCCTCTTTCTAGTGCATCTCATACATCCTGTGGCTTGCTTATAACCAGCTGAAAAACATGTAACTTCCTTTACAGTATTTGATCACCAAACATTCAAAACTCCCTTTTGAATCAAGAAAGAGGAATTTCAGTTACTGTATATAGGTCTCTTGATGTAGGAATAAACACCAGAATTTTGTGGTCATAATGTTCGTTTCTTTCTATAATTTACTGTCTCCTTTTTGTAGCACAGTATTTAACTGACAAAGGAATACAAGTGCTACGTTCTTGTCTTTTGACTTTATCCTTATCATTGTAGAAGTATGAACACATTTTGTATCTCTGAAGAGAAAAAAACATTAAGCACCAACAGTGTGCCAAAAGCAAGTGGAGTGTTCTTTAAAAGAGGATAGAAATCTACAAAAACTGTTGCTTTGATAAAAGTGTTAGAAGAATTTAAAGAAAGGCATCGAATTTACTGGTATACTGAATACAGAGAATTAAGTGTGTAGCTAAAATGGATATTCCCTTCTACTCATATATCTATCTGGAAGGGCTTTGATTAAACACAAAAACATTCACCCTATAATGACACTAGGTAGTATTTTCTTCTGCTACTAAATTTATTTTGTCATGTTGCATGATATGAACAAATTAAATACCATACACGTCTTAAATGTCTCAAACAATTAAATTTATCTATGTTTATTCTTGGTGTCTGCTCGTCTGTCAGACACTATCAGTGTCTGTCAGACACTATAGCTCACTATCCTGAGAAGTGGCGTGGAGTGGGGGTACTATGAACCAGCCAAACCTTACAGAAACAGAGTTTAAGTATCCCTTGAAGCTGTTACGGATTTTCAAAAGGGAAAACCAGCTTCTGAAATTAAGACAGTTTATGAAGTTTTGCTGAGACTGCAAGGACACAAGCAGGTCAGAAAAGGCATTTGATGCCTGGGATAAAATCTCATACAAGTTTTTTCAGGCCTGGAAGGATACAACTGTACTAACTCTAGGAGTACACTGCCAGAGGCAGACTTCCAAACGTGGTGTCAGTACACGTCACTAGCACTGAAATTTCTTTACCATCACACACAGGGATAATCCATCCTGGAAATATCTTCCTGTTAATCCCCTGTTAGCCTGTCTTTTCAGCACAAACTAGAAAATGTGGCCCAGACACTTAAACTCATTGTCTGAGATAGACTGACCATCATGAACCACCAAGTTGATAACTGTGTTCTTACATAGAAGCACAGTGCTTGCTTTGTTTTGTTTTAGTTAAATCTAGCTCTGTGTGTGTCCTGGCCAGTGCCTCAGTAGTGTCCCTGTGTCTCTGCAGAGACTGTTGCTAAGCACTGTGATATTCAGTCCTGCCATGTCTAGGTAGAAATTTTGCTGCTACTGGAAAAATGCTTTCTTTGAAAGCTGGAGTACATAAACAGCACACCCCAATCAGACTAAAAGAAAAATAACAATGCTGCAAGTATATTGACTGAGTTGAGATCCCTCAACTCTTCATCTGAGCCAACTTGAGCAAGACAGCCAGTGAAGCTAAATCCTTCTTCTCTGTCAGCACAACAAAACCTTCCTAACCTGAGGGATGAAAACCCTCAAACTTCAGGGTTTGGAAGATGACATTATTCATTCCTAAGGGATTTTGGCTACTTGATTTCTAAATTATTCTGCCCAGCAAACACTCTAACAGTCTGATGGTTCAGAAAATGTGTTTTAGCTTGCCTTTATTGCAGCCACCAATGTGTCTTCAAAGGCCCCAGGGAGATTCCCAGAGGCTGTGTGCACAGGGGCACTTTCTGCATCTACTCAGGCAACCTGAGCTTAGTCTAGCTCTGTAGGCAATATGAGCAGCTTCTTCTGGTGTGCCCCACTGCATCTCCTGAGATGGGAGATGGGGGGGACTGTGGTCCTATGGACACCCCCAGCAGGTGTTTTTGGGACAGGACTGCAGGGAGTAGTAGGGTTGCCTCTGGCTTGTAGCACAGGCTCAGTTTGGAAGCACTATGCCTTGAAGCAGATATTGCACATTGCCATGTGGGGCCAGAAGGTGTATTATCAGCACCTAGATGTTTGGGGTCGGCTGATCACTCAAAAAAAGGCAACAGCTCCAGCAGGAAATGTGCTGGATGGTCTTTCTGGTCCTGACCCAAGGCCTACAACTGGGCCTGAGCTGCTGTGTATGGAGCTGAGCGCACACCCTGAAACTTCAGTGTTTGCACAACCTCTACAAGAAATTATTTTTATTCCTACAGCCAAGAGTGTCCCTCTAAAAGGTCAGTAAACACCAGGCATGGATCAGTGCCAGCAAAGCCAGGGGGAATCCAGATAAAATGAGACAGGTTTTGAACAAGATATTGTAGTTTATTGCTGTGTAATGACCCACGGTCACATACATACAGCCCACACGGGTGTCAGACAGCTTCACACATGAGTCATTGCCAGCTCTGGAAATACAGACTGCTGCCTGGTGAGCTGCTCTGCTCACTCAGGCATCAGCCATGTCCCTAGGCAAAGGTAAAAATGAGCACAGGACAACAAGGAGCACAGCTGGAAAGTCACTGAATCACAGAATTATAAAATGGATTAGGTTGGAAGGGACCTTAAAGATCACCTGGTTCCAACACCCCTGCCATGGGCAGGGTCACCTTTTACTAGACCAGGTTGCTCAAAGCCCTGTCCAATCTGGCCTTGAACACTGCCAAGGATGGGGCATTCATAGCTTTTCTGGGCAACCTGTTCCAGTGCCTCACCACCCTCAGAACAAAGAATTTCTGCCTAATGTTTGATCTAAATATCTCCTTTGTCAGCAAATGAAAAATTGTGTGTGCATGTGTTAACAACAGAGATAAGCAAGAAAAAGAGAGTTGGAAGAAACCAGAAAACCTGGTATCTGTGCCAGACAGAAAGAAAACAATCAGAGCAACATGCAAGTTGCAGGTAGACCAGTAATTGTAAACAGTGATTACCTTCTCCATTTTGATTCCTCTATGTTCAAGAAAACTAGAGTCTGTGCAATTTTGAATGGCACGGTATCCTAGAAATAGTTGCTAGCATCAATTCATTAATGAAAATAAGATTTTCAGAACATCCTCACTGAGAACTTTCCAAATCCCTTGACAACCACAGAGACCTAGGTCTGGCTGTCAATATTTTTTTTATATTAGGGGAGAAAAGAAAAATGCCAAGGAGGAGAGTATCAGTGGGTGGGTACTTGGAAAATATGATTCTAATATTAGCTTGAAAAATCAGCTAATTTGCAGAGTAAGTTGTTAGACTATGAAGATGAGGTTGCTTGGAACAGGATGCTAGTTCCAACAATAACCTGATGAAATGATATGTTAAAGTAAAATTTTTCCTTTTTTAAGGCTTATATCAGCTTTCTTCATTTTCAGTAGTGTACTTGGATAATTTAAACCAGAAAAAGTAGAGAGTTAACAGCATACTGAGGACTCAAAGTACCCCTTGGTTTACAAAAACAGAAAAAAGGTAAGACTTTCCATTGGATCTATTTTTCTACATTATTTATTTGTTCTGCTGTGTATACCTATATGTTGCCTATAAATTATACAGATAAGCAAATCTACTGTCAGAAAGCTTACACTATAAGAATACTTCATATTTTCACCAGTGAGGAGCTGGAAGCAAGCAACATTCACAGGTTTAAAAAGATATTCCAAGGCAAAGAAAATATTTGAATAGAAGTAAGGATGTTTTAGATAAACTGCAAGGCAGGAAAAGAGGATGAGTTGCTGGTGGGAGAAAGCACTTTCTAAAGAAAGGACTGATAAAACACTGGACCCAAGACAAAAGAGCAGAGGGATGCCAGGTTTAGCTTCTTGGTGGCAGAACAGAGGGGAAGACAGAACAGAGGGGAAGACAGAATACCATGGATTCAAAAAAAAGGAAATTTGAAGAGCTGTGTAATGCTGAAGGTCCAGTGCCCAATATTTTGCCTGCAGTGAGTGCTTGTAGGTAAGAACAGGATATAAGAATGTATTCAGGCAATAAAAAGAAAGGATGACTAAGGAGTGGATATGAATCCCAGAAATTATGTTTCAATCTCAAGTCTTGATGTTATCAGCTCCAGTGTTTAGTGGGCTGTTCCTTTCTGTCTGTTCCTCTCTCTCTCTCTCTCTCTCTCTCTCTCTCTATCTATCTATCTCTCTATCTCTCTATTTATCTTTCTAATGAAGTTTTCATTTGCCACAGATTGTTCCACAGGTGTTGGCGTTTGGATATTAGTGTTAGATTTTAAGGAAAATAAGAAGTTTAACTTAGGAAGAACTCTTGCTCCAGGCCTGCATATCATTCAAATTCTGCTTAAATCCCATTTTGAAGATTTCAATGCTTCACAAGACTTAAATTCCTCAAGCTCAGGGGCCTGCTATTTACCATTGGTTTTGGTTTCTGACTGGGTGACATTTCAAGCCATAAAGTGTGTTTAAACCAGTTTCCTGACCTGTATCATATTTATAGGTATATTTGTGGGATTGTCTGTTTCTGCTTCCAAATTTGAATTCTCCCTGGTGTTCAGTAATTGTGCAGCCAGGGTGGTGCTCTCATTAACCTGTATTAGTGTGAATTTATAATAATTGCCTACCCTATCTTTGCATACTTTATTTTCTTACAGTCCAGTGCAGTTCTGGTGGCTGAGCACAGTGCAGTGGGGCCAGCTCATGAGGGAGGGTTGGGCTGAGCATTTGCTGAGGGATTGATCACAATCACTTTTGTTTTAATCCTCCTGCTGCCCTGTGCTTGATCCTGTAAGTCTATTCTTGAAAATGAAGCCTGTGTTCAACTCTCCAAAGTGTGTGTTGTTAAAATTTCACATGCTGACAGCAATTTGCATATTAGATATTTTCTGGTGATAGTCAATTTAGCATCAAAATGTTGTGAAAGGTGCTGCATACCTTTAGCCATTAGCTGATGGACAAACATACCTAGGTCATGAGAACTGGCTAAATGCAAAGTTTATAAATTGCTCTTATCTGTTTAATCTCACCTCAAAAGCTATAACTGCACCCCGTGTACAATTGTTCTACTTTCAGCTATGGTTTTCTGCTCTAAGTTAATAGTCTCTTGTTTTGAAACTCTAATTTTCTCTCTGCCTCTCCTGAATCTTTAATTCTCTTGCAGCTTGTGAGGTTTCACAGTTTGGAGATTAATGGATTGGGTTACGTTGCAGCCTTACCTCTTGTACTGGAATTACATTACAAATCAGCAGGATATATCTGCTACTCCTCTGCAAGCACCTTATGAATAATCATTTCTGCTGGGAGTGCATCTAGGGTGATGGAGAGATGTCTCCTCTTCAACGAGTTTATGAAAAAACAGGCTCTTTAATCTAAGGTTTGTGCTCCATTTTAGGGTACAGCCACTGAATAGGAAGAGAGATTTTTAAAGTAATTTACTAAATATGTTTGTATCAAAGTCTCATAAAGGGGTTTATTTCACTAGGAAACCCTTCTCTTTAGTGAAGTGGGCTGCAACACACTTGCCAAACCACTCATCCATTGCTAACAGGAATGAGCATGGAGTTAAATCAAAGAAACAGATGTGGCTGGGTAAGGCAGCTTTCCTTTTATATGTAAAAAAATAGGAGCATGTTCATCAGTTTTTTTCATTTTCTGATGGTGTTTTTTTTGGCTCAGTGGCAAACAGCAGTCAGAAAGGTACTCCTCATACAGTATTTGTACTCCAATCCAGTGCAAGGTTCAGTTCCTTAGAACACATTTGCATATCTGAACATCCAAGCTCCAGATTTTGTCCACTACTGGAATATTTGAGGGTCAACAGAGTCCCTTCTGTCTTACTTGAATGATGCAAAAGAGCTTCCAGCAGTTCTAGAAAATAAAAACCTGTGTAGCAGTACATTGAGGAGGTGCCGATACAACATGGACAAGATTTAAAAAGGCAAAGGATTCAGACTTACCTGTTTCTGCCATGTCTGTTCCCCTTTTCCTGAAATCACTGTGCAGCTGGGATTTTTGAAATAACAATAATAAAAATTTGGATTGCTGAAATTGGAGGTGCATCAAAGAAAACCCGTTTCACACATTTTTTTAATACAATGGCTGTCTTACTAAGATGTACAGCCCTCATTTTTGTTGGGTTTAATTCAGATTTGGTCAGACTGGCTTCTCCTTATGGAATCAGAGGGCTTGCCTATTGAATTCCTCTAAACCCTCCAAAACAAAGATACAGTAAATCACCTTTTCTTTTTTAGCTTCGGGTACAAATCCAGCTATTTTCTGCAGTACATCTAAAGGCTCAGTTTCCACAAGAAAAAAAAAAAAAAATGTACAAAGCTTTTGATAAGAGTGTTGAATCAGGACATTCTAGCATTTTTTCTTTCCCATTCATTCTTTCTTTCCCATTTTTTTATTTTTTTCTAATGAAAATATCAACATGCCTCCCCCAAAAATCCTTAAGGTGTGGTCCCCCCTAATTTTTGGACTATCAGGTTTAAGGAAAAGTTTTGCTATTTGTTATGATTTTGCATCAAATGAGACTAGCACTGCCTAAAATATATTGTTCCAGACAGGATGTCAACTTTTTGTTAGCTTGCCTTTTCATAGATTCTGTCAGAAAGTCTAAATGCAGATGGGCGAATATTTCCTGGCCATCACATGGAATGCATGATAGTTATGATATGGCTCTGCTACACTGTATGTTTTGTATTATGAAATTTTGAAGAATGATCATCCTAAATCAAGATCTCTTCATCCTCAGGGAGTTGATGTGACTTCTGAAATGAATAAGGATTTTTTGGATGAGTCTCTAGTTCAGATCGACATTTTGTGGGTTATATGAGAGAATGAAAGATAGGATTAAAGAAAACCCCCTCACTTACCTCCAGCTGTCATTGGCCAGCAGCTAAGAACCAATTTTATTTCACACTACAGAATCCACAAAATATAAGATACCCTCCAGGTATTCATTTTTATACCTCAGAGAATTAATTGTAGTCTTTTAGCCTATCCATGGACCTGCAGCCTTCTTGTCTTCACAGATTTTCAGTATAATCCAAACCTTTTTACTTCACAACATAAAATTTCTTTCCAGGACAGTAGTCCTATTTAGAACAAAGTGTTTGTTTTCAAGGTCTTCATGCATACCTAAAATTGTTAAATGTACTTACAATTTTCCAATCCAGCAGGCATGGGAGTGCTACTCCTTGTCCTGCTTGTTAAATTTAGTTAGATGTTCTGAAAAGAGGAGCAGGTTGTTCACCACTGGCAGGTAAAATCAGGAAATAAAAATATTGACTCAAGACCTTTGCAGGACAATTAAACAGCTAATGAAAGGGCTGAAGTTCCTGTAACCACAGTGAGCAGGAAAGAAGGATGTGCCTCAGTTTGGCACTTCTCTGGTCCCTAATTCTGACTCTGAAATGCTTTGGCTGAGCAGATTGTGAAGGAATTCTGGTGAAGCATAATGAGTAATGGGCAAATGTTTTCTGAAGCATCTCTCAACAAACCCAGGCACTTTGTTCCCTATTTTTATTCTTCCAGACAGGATGTTAACACTGCTTTACCTTTCCTTTGGACAAACAGTGGCAGTAAAACTATGGCAGAGGTGAATGCCAAACAATGCAAGCAAAGCACAGCTGCTTTTCTGTCTGACAACCAAACTTTCCAGGGCAGACACAGAAAAAAGTCTAGATAGTTAGGGCAGGAATAGTCTCTCCCAATATGTCCTCACTACTTTGCTAAATCAGATAGAATAAGCCAGTTTGGTGGTGAAATCACGGTAAGACCCATATCCTGGGATTGGGAGTGGGAGAATCAGATTTGCAGCATCCCTTCTGGGCTGCTTTGGGGCCAGCACAGGCAGAGACTCTTGTTACTTGTTCCTGCTATCAGCAGGGAATTACAAGGGAAAAGGGGACTCTCTCCCACCTGTGGAAATTTTAAGCAGCTTGGCTTGCCCTGACCCCAGGTGTGTGGTTACCCTCTTTCTAAGTCATGTGTCAGTTGTAGCAGCTCTGGATTTTCTAATGGGTATGCTGATCTTGAAAAGCCCAGAGACAACAATAATTTACAACCATGGCATGACATGGCTTTTCATTCAGCTGAAAATTAATCAATTTTTTGAATTCTGCTGGCTCAGTTCAGAAAGAATCCAGAATGCCAGTAAATAGAGGTGTCTTTAGGTTTGAAAGTAGGAGGCTGAATTTGAAGCCTTGGTGTGTGTGTGTGGGGCGAAGACAAAATGAAATATGCATGAGGAAGGGTGAAAATGCATTCAAAGTATCACTACATTTCTTCACCAGATAAAAAGACCAATGATTATTTATTCTTTTTGTCACACTGGTGAGATATTCAAATACTGCAGGCTACACATAAAGCTGAAGAATATTAGGAGGAACAAGAAAACTTCAAGGCAACTAAATCAATATCCAAGGATTTTGGGTTTCTGCTTTTCCTGGGATACCATACATAAGAACACGAGTTTCTGGGCCCTAGGGTTCTGTACCATGCACTGATTTCCCAAACTATTTCATCCTCATAGTAGAATACCTGTATTTTGGGAGAACTAAAAGAAGATCAAATCAGATGAAGGTCATCTATATCCAGACTGCAATAACTCTGTCAATACAGGGATGGCACTACCTGCCTGAAGAACAGGAGATACAGAACAACAAATAGACATGTCTTTGAGAAAGCTAAGTGCTGGGTAGGAGAAGAAGTGATTTGGTTAATCCCATGAGTGGAACTGCCAAAGCTTGCCTTGTTCAGCAAAGGCTAACGGGAGATATGTCTGTCCTGTGTAAATACATTAGGAGCATAAACATCAGGAAGGGAAAAGAGCTGGTTAAGCTAAAGGACAATATTGGTTCAGGAGGAAAAGGCTATAAACTAATCATGAATAAATTGAAAGTGGAAAACAAAAGCAATTTTCTCACCATCACGGTGAGGGTCTGGAGGAGCCTGCTGGTAGAAGTAAACATTAACTATTTCTTTCAAAATAGAGCCCAGGGAAGGAAATATATGACATGACAGCCTGTGGTAGCAAACTCCGGGATTGATGCATTCCTAAGTGACAAGGTGCAATCATTGGAAAAAGCCTATTATCTCAGATGAGGACTGCCTTGCCCACTGCCATTTGATGTAAACATTAATGTCAGGCTTACCAGGGCTGTCTCCCAGACTAAAGCCCTCACTCCCTCCTGCTGTCATCACCGCATGGTGCCGGCTCTGCCTCAGAGCAGAAGCTGACCTAGACAGAGACTGAACCCTCGAGGCAATAGAGACTTATTTCTGCCAGAAACAGAGTGCTTAATCATCTTTTGGTCAGGGTACCAAGATGAAGACTATTTCTGACCTGATGTCACCCACTGCACTCTGGTTACATGCTTGGCCCAGTTCTGCTAGCACCTCTTGTCACAAAAGGCACAGAACTTTTGAGATCTGGTAGATGGTTGAACCTAATGTGACATAACTCTTTGGGTTTTCTAGCTCTCCATGCTGCAGGGAAGCCTTAGCGGGCCAGTGGGAATTGCTCAGTCAAATAGCAATGCCTGACATATTGCACTGAAGGATCTCAGCAGGGCTTCCCTCACTTTTCTTGCTTGAGCCTTCGCTTCAGATTTGGAAGGAATTAGCCAGTGTTTGCTACCAATACAGTATGAGCAACCTGTTCAGAAATATCTGAGTGAGGGAGGATTTATTTGATAGGAGAATCCTGATCATTTCATACTGGGCATATCTGGAGCAGGGGTTTGTTGCAACTGTTAGCCCTAAAAAAGGCTTCTTCTGGATCACGAATTCAAATAGTAAATGGTTAACATGAGTATTGAGGACTAGCAGAATGGGTATCACTTGGGACTAGCTCTTTTTGCATGGAAAAGAGCTTGCTAAATGTGCCTAAGAACAGGGACAACCTCTCTTCAAGGCCAGAACATCTCAAGTGGTTGTTCTAATCCTCACTTTCAGTCATTGCAGGGAGCTGGAAAACTACTTGTTCTGGCCTATTTATTTGGTCCTAATATTAATCCTCATGTTGTCTGTGTAAAGAAACATGCTGGTGACTTCTCCTGGTCTGGAAACACAAAGTCTGATCACATTTTTAAATTGTTCTTGTTACTCTGCAACTGCTAGCTGCAGGTATTTTTGTTGGATTTTTAAAATTCATCAGCATGGCAAAGACAGGGAGTGGAAAAGGCTAAAAGTAACAGACCAGTGTTTATTTATACTGACATCTGAGATCGTTTTAAAATGTTTTTGGATATTATGTTAAAAAAATACAGGAACTGAGAATCTTTAGATCTTGCATTAGCTTTTCTCTGGGTGTGAGTTTTATGTTATCTGGCAGGAAAAAAATTGTTGAAACTCACTTCACTGATGACCCACATATAAGTGTGATTTTGTGTTGCTATCCATTTTCTGCTGGAAAGAAAAGAACTGATTTTTTTAAAGTTTGGATTATACTTTCACTGAGAACAATGGAGAGAAAGAAAAACATTATGTTTTATCCATAATGACATGTAATAACTTTTACTAGGGGAAGAATGAATAGCTTGACTACTAATAATAAAAGAAAATATGAAAGATGCCTTTAAAATGTTCAAAGTTACTCTAGTATTAAGTAGAGGCTTTAAAGTAGCTTCATATTTTTATTCTAGAAGAGAATCTTCATGAATCATTCATAGCAAGGATGAATTTCTATTCAGTATGCTGCTCCTTTACATATTACCTTCATACTTCATCAGAGTCAGAAATGACTCAATTCATTCATATAGTTCAGGAAAGCCACAGAACTGCTCTTCTGTACTGCAAATAAAAGAGAAAAAAACTTTCAGTGTTAAAGAAGCAGTTTGCAATGAAAAGCAAGTCTACTGAGCTGGACAAAAATGTTAAAATAAAGTAGTTTTATCACATCCATGTCCTGGACAAAGCATTTCTGCAAAATTCTCTTTAAAGCAGAAATTTCCTTTCAGTATAAGAACATGTATGTGATGTACTTAACCACATGAGATCACTTACAAAACAGTCTGGATCTCATGCTGTTTTCAATATCCTACACTTTTTTTGATCATTTTTTGCCCATTCATCAGTCCCTGAGAGTTTGACAATGTAAGAATCTGAACATTGAACCTTGTTCCTGTTTAAATTGGAACTGAACTCTAAAGAAACTTGCCATGTGACAAATAAGGGAAAGAAGTGGTTTGGTAGAGCTGCCAAAAAGTAGGCCAGATGCAAAGTGTCAGGAGGTGTCTAATTTAGCACCCAGAACTAGATGTGAGCCATGAGTGCCTCAGGCCACCCACCTATCAGTTGTGCTAGACCCTGCTCCCTTATGGGGCCGAGGAACAGAAGCAGGCAGAGAGCCCAGCTCATCTCTGGCTGTCTGATTTCAGTTTCAGTCACCCACATTTTTATGTCCTCTGTTTTTAAACTCACCTTTCAGATCTAGTGCAGCTCCATCAGGTTTTGGATAGTGTCCCTGACTTATTAAACCTAAAGCAGAAGGTCCTAGGCAGTGTTTGCTGAAATAAAACCAATACTAAGTTTAAATGATGAGTAAGTAAATAAGGGTTTTAGAATTAGGCTAGTGAGAAAGCATCTGTATCCAATGCAGTGCCTTTGAACAAACTACTTTCAGTCATGTGTTACCTTCAGCTTTGCCTGAGTCTTGTTAGATTTCTCCCTTTGGCTTATAGCTCTGTAATCAGAAGGGACTTGTGTCTTGTTCATGGACAGCTACCACCATCTCACATTATTTTGTCACATGCTGTTGCAAAAAAAAAAACAAAAAACAAAACAAAAACAAAAACCAAAAAAAACCCCCAAAAAAACAAAACCAAAAAACCCAAACTGTTTTCATGATAGAGTTTCTGTAGTAGATTAATTCAGTTCTCTGCAATTTTGGATCTGAAAGCAAGCTGCTTTGGCAGATAACAGCAATGTCATTCTCCTTCACTGTCTTCTAACCAGCACAGTGGTATTTAACAATAACCAAATAAATACATTTCTATAATAAAGGCTTTCTCACCCTTGACTTCAGAATTCATGTTTTGGAACTTCTGTTTTCTGTGATCTTCCCTTCATGAAGAAAAAATGTCCATCCCCAAATGAAAACATGTCCTGGCCCGAGAAATGCCAAACACAGCAAAAGAAATATGTTCCTTTTCTCTGCCTTTTCCTTCAGTAACAGCTCCCTATTCAAAGGAGTGATTAGCAATTGGTTATATTTCTGAGTGTTATTCAGCTATGAAAGGGATTTCAGTATTTGTAAAAAGATGAAAATTTTCCATTGAAATAACCTTTATGGGCTCTTATCAACTTCTGTTTATTTTAGCTGTTTTGATTCAGGCAGCTCCTGATAATAATAGAACAAAAGGAGCAGAGAAAATCTAAGTGGACATGAAAAGTTCCTAGAGCCAAGATGTAGTAAACATAACAAATACTTATTTGATGAAAGGATGTTTAATATTTGCTAAAGACGTAAAACAACCTTTTCTGATTTGAACAGACGTATGTTCACATTACTACTTCAGCATCTCACCCTACCTTAATTATAGAATTAAATTTGCTATAGTAAAATAACTGTTGAATTTTTATGTCTAGCAAAATTGTTTCACCTACAGATTTTCATGAGTCCTCAAGTCAAACAACCTGTTGATTATCAGCTATAAAATATGTGCAACCAACCCCTGAATTGGTGCTACACACAAGATACTGTCTTCTAAAGTTTTTGTTCCCACAAGAGTAAGAACAATTTTACATGTGAAAGTTGTAGTAAATTAGACTATGACTAGTGAACATCCATTTAAATAACTCAATGCAGGCATGCTAAAAATGCTTTTGCACAATACACAGTGGGGTAATTAATAACTAATGATTTAAATCAGCCTCTGACGAGCATTTTGATTTATATGAAATTAAGTGAAGATAGCCAAGAAAACATTATTGACCTAATAATTTCTCAGAACATATGATAAAAGTGCATTGCAGTTTTAAATTGAAAGAGAATTTTCTAGAACATTTTTCTTGCTGGAGTGACACAAAAAATAATGGAATAAGCTGCTTTTTAGAAAGATGAGCAGTGTAAAAAATCTGGAAACAAAGACATATAGGTTGTTTGCATTTTCCTTTAAAGTAGAATCTTGTTATTAGGGTTGATTTTATTCCAGTTTTAGCTGGAAATGGGTCATGGCCTCCTGTAGATGGCAGAACTTTGGAATAATGTCTAACAGCACACTGAATAAAAACAGCTTTCCCAGGTGACTAACTCTCCCTATTTTAAGATTAACTGGATGATCCTGTGGAGATGTATTTCTCCTCTGATGATCAGTAACACCTTTGGGCGCAGTCTTTTCTTGGCCATTTCTATAATTCTGTGTGCAGCCATATTCTGGTAAGCTCAAAAAAAGTAGGGAACTCATCTATATAAAAGTGAGGTGCTGATCAGGCTGCCTGTCACTTGCCTGCACTAACCCAGAGCTATGAGACTTTGCAGCAGTAGCAGAACAGTCTGTGCAAGAGCAGCAGGAAGCCCAGCATCCTGTGTACGTGGTCTATAAACCCTGTATGTTCTGTCTGCACCATCCTGAGCAGTTTGGGAAGAACTCTGGACAGCTTGGGCTGTGGTAGGCAGCCCCTGGGGCTTGCTGTGGGGCATCAATTCACCTGGGCCCTCTGGAAACATCCATCTGACCCCCCAAAAGAAGTTTAAGCTGAAATATTGATTTTTCTATTCATGTCAGTTAGTAGCATTTAACCTTTGTTTTCTATGCACATTCTCTGGCAATTTAAATGTATGTTATTGCTTGCAGTTTTGTTTGGAGACAAGAGCATGTTCCTCTTTTTCCAATGCAGTGTCAGTAAATGTTAATTTAGCATTATAACCATTTGCACTCCTGCCCTGCACCAATAGGCTTCCTCTTACCAACATAAGGCTTCTCTTCATTGCTCTTCAGTCACAGCACTGCTGTTTGAACATGATGAAAAAATCATATTTTATACTGAATTGAGGTTTAGTCAGAAAGTTAGATCATAGCTAGATCAAAAGCACCAGCAAAACTCACTTCACTTCTTACATCTATTTCTGTGAACTGGGTTCAAATCCTCAGATTTATTCAACTTTAAATTAAGTGGGGTCAAATATAGGGGCACTGTGTGTTGGAAATGGTTTTTTGCCAGATTGTGTAATAAGAGGATACAGTAAGTAAGAATGAAATTGAAATTTTGATTAAAATTTTATTAAGAAACTTAAAAACCAAGAGTACCTCCAAAAATTAGGACTGAAGAACCCAGTGTCCTCTTTCTGACAGTTCCCAGCATGTGTGAAACAGTGAAATACAGGAAAAAAAAAAGTATGTAGTGATTCTTCTGCATTAGTCCCTCTTACTCAATTATGACATTTCTTTAAAGAACTAAATGAAGTTAATTTCCCCCTCATTTTGCTTAATAGTAACATCCCATATCATTAAATACTTTAAAGAAGAAGGATGCCAGGCAAACAGGGTAGACTTGTCCCCTTGAATATGCCATTTTTTAACCTTATGGAAGGTTTAAAAAAATTCTTTCATTTTAGGTGAGTGTCAACAGCTTTTGTGAAAAAAAAATCCCAAACAAACAAAAACCCCAAACCAACCAA
The DNA here is from genome assembly GCA_013389925.1 of Aegithalos caudatus. Lineage (NCBI taxonomy): Eukaryota > Metazoa > Chordata > Aves > Passeriformes > Aegithalidae > Aegithalos > Aegithalos caudatus. Next base: position 96,261 of record WEIU01022702.1, on the reverse strand, counting down.
CCAACAAAAAAATCCCCCCAAATCCCTCACTTCATAATATATGCTTTACTACCTTTACTGGAAGTCATTTAGCAGTTATAAAATATCAGCTACTTCAAACAACAGCATGAAATCTTCATTTTGAGGATTTAACTGAAAGCATTAATTTGCAACAGTTTGAGGGGGAATTGGCCATAAATCAGATAGCACTAGTAGAGGGTGAGACTAAATATTTCAAATTAACAAATGTCTTATTTACTTCAGGTGTCTACATTACAATTTAAAGAAAAACATATAAACAAGGGGAAATGTTTTATTTATCTGAAAATCTTTTTCTCCTAGGTCACAAAAATGGACACCTTCAAGTAGTACATGGCATCAAATAATTCTTGGGCCAAAGCAGATGAAAGTCATCCCAGGGTTTTGTGCAGCCAGGTTATGGAGTGACTGCTGCTTTATTTTAACAGGGAAAAAATGTTACCTCTTGGAGGCAGGATGATGCATTTGACTGATACTTCTGGTTGATGGAGTGACAGAACCAGTGTTGTTTTATGTCTTCTGATTTTTAGCCCAGCAGTCTCTCACTGTAGTTGTTGATTAGTCATGACATTTTAAACTCACTTCACACTAGCTTAACACAGGTATAAATGTGAAGTCATTTGCTGGACTGAGGAAATCAGCTCCTTAACCTATCCTACAAACCATCATTTCTTTCATAGAAGCAATTACAAGAAATACACCTGCTCTGAAGCCTCATAAAATTCTTTTTTGATAGGATCAAAAAATCAAGTGTTTGACAGTTTGTATTTGCTGCAAATGTGGAACATGAATGCAGTCTAAAGGTTTTCCAGGCTTGGGCTAAAGATTGAAATATGAAAGTAGGAAGCAAGGATGGAAAGGGGCTGTTTGAACTTTTTATTTATTATTTTTTTTAAAGACTTGAAAAGTTGCCAATTCTTAATAAATATAATGTTTTTATACATTATCACACAGAAGTTTATATATTACTGAGGAACAGCTACATTGATTCTCAGATGAGCAGAAAATCTAGACAAAAAAACAAAGAATTTCAGCTGACTTTGTTCTGACAAGCATCTCAAATCATGAGAATGAAAATATTTACAAATAAATTCAAACATATAAATACATTCCAATAATTAAGCACGCTGTCTTTATATAACAAGAGATCTGCATGCAAGGAGCATATAAAACAGTAAATCATCATGATGACAAGTTTAGATCTATTTTGAGCTGTGAAAAACAAAGATTGAGTTTATAATTTGTGTTGAATTCCCAATTTAAAATTTAATACTCGTCCTACTACCAGAACTACAAAGTCCACTTGAGGAAATGGAATAAAAACATAAGCTTCTTATTACCTCCACTGCTTATGATAAATAACCTCTAACAAGAAATGACTGACAATTTTTTCAATAATTCATGAAGCAGAATAGCATACCAATTTTTTATTCCTGTGTTTATTGGTTTTACATTATTAACAGTGATAAAATTGTTATTATCTGCAGAGGTAAGATGGGCTGAGTGAAAGCAAACAGGAATTTGAAACGGGTTTTCTTTTAATGCACATATGTTCAGATAGGGCCAAAATCAGAAGAGCCAATGCACTTACAGTAGTGTGACTCTGATATAGATCAAATTGAAAGTAGAGCCATGAGATCAACATTTCAAGGTAAAGTCCAGCATCACTCCCAAAGAAGATCAGCGGAGTTGAAGGGTCTGGAGCATGAGTCCTGTGAAGGGCAGTTAAGGAGCTGGGAGTGTTTAGCCTGTTGAAAAGGAGGCTCATTATATGTCTTTATGTATGACAGGAAAAGGATATCATCTGTGTAAAATAGATAACTTGATGCCATTACAGAAAAGTAGTTATAGAATCAAATAAAAGATAAATAAAGGGTCACAGCAGAGATAATCTTAGTAATTTATTTTTTTTTTTGAGATAAAGGGTTTTTTTATGAGTATTACAGGTTAGACTGAAACAATAGTGTATAAAACAGATTTAAAATAAAAGTTCATTTTTTTTTACTTAATTAACTTAGGCAATCATCTTGCTGGAAAACAATTTGTATTCTTTTAGCCCATTCCAGATATGAGCTAAAGTTTGGCTTAAAAATTGAGATATATCCCTTCCTGGAGAAGGAAATTGTGAAGGAGTTAGAGCACGCTAACTTAAACTTCCACATTCAGTCACAGTCAAGAACATGCACCTACCTGGAGAATCATGTAAGAGGTTTCATTTAATCATAATTACATTCCTATAAGAGGCTTAGCAACACAGAAAATTAATGGAAAGCTGTTCAAAAAGGAATTGCAAAGGGCACATTTCTTTCCTTACAGGTTTTTATCTCATGAGCTCCTATGCACAATATGCATTTTACCAGTGCCAATGCCTGCAAAGGCAGATGGCTCAGAGAGAAGGTCAGAGAAGCATTGGAGAATGGCAGACGGAGGGAAGCAGTGGAGCTCCTCTAATAGCAACAGCAAAGAGGTCCCTGCTCTGCAGCACACAGTGGAGCTGCCCTTTTCATACTATCCCTGTTCTTTTCTTTGGTAAATGATTGCAGGGCAGCTTGTCCAGAACTGCCTCTTGTGTCTTCTGCCAAACAATCTGCTGCAGCCACGGGGCTGACCAGCGGGTGTTAGTCTTGGCAGGTGCTAAAAAATGTCTTACTCCTCAGGGGTATGTCTGGAGACTGATTTAGCAAGTGCTAGAGCACACAGCGATATTTGGAAAACATAATATTCTTCAGTGTTGCTTGACTGTATCCCAAGGCTACATGGGTTTGATATAAGACATTTGGACTAACCTCATTCTGTGGCAGACTATATTCCCAGAAGGTAGCTCAGAACACACCTGCTAGCAGTAAATGTCCTAACCATTACAGGAGATGGCATTCCAGTAGCATTCTTACTGTTCTGGGAACCTCTGTGGGATATTATGGGAAGAAAGAAATCCTGTCTTTTAGCATAACAGCTGAAGAGAGGGAAGAAAACAGCTTGTGTTTACCATGAAAGCTGTGTTTCAGTGCAATATCTTTGCAGCTTGCTGTTATCATGTGTTGGGACGGGTGGTGAAGGTGGTACTCCAATGCAGGAGTGAAAGTGTACACAAGGGGTAGAGGAAGGGCAGGAGGTAAAATCAGGTCAAATGAGCCTTTCTTCTGTGGATGTGCAGTGAATGTGTGTTCCTTGGGCATCTGGTGCCAGTGTGCCAGTGGTGATGTCATATTAACCCATTCAAGAGTTATGTGATAGGCAAAAGATATAAATGTAGCTGTATGTCTCAGGACCTTATTTGCCTGGTGTTATCTTCATGGTGTCTTTCGGGGAGCAGGGTGCTGGGTCTGGGATGGTTTCCCTACAGATACTGAGTACAATGATCATTTCTGTTGTATCTCATGCGGTTACTTTCAGCTCTGCAGTTTTATGGCATTTTTTTTCTCAGCATTTGAATGTGTTGCAAAATAAGGAAAAACCCAGATGCCCAGGCTTCATAGCCCAGATTAATTTTCCTTTGAAAATCTGTTTCAGAAGCTTTGTTCTCAAACAGCAGCACAGTGTGTTACAAACAGGCTAAAAAATGAGTGAGGCTAATGGATAAAAAAAAAATTGGTGAGCCTGTTTATTAAAAAAAAAACTTGAACAACAGGGGAGGAGGCCTCAAGATAGGCTTGAGGCCTACTCATCAAGTCAGAGTTACTGTAAGGAGCTGTGATTATTCTATCTGCCCTGAGGACAGCAGTTTGGGGTTCTCTGCAGCTCATTGAACAGGAATGAACAAACCTGTGTGGAGTTCCAAGATCTGAAGGACCACAGCTTCACAGTGAAACAGGAACAGAGCCAAAATGGAGCTTTCCATAAATGTCCTACACTGTTTGGGTGTCCACCCTTCTCAAGAGATACAGAGGCAGTAGACAAGACACAGTGGATAGACCTATATACGAAAGCTCCTAAGAAGATGCCTGTTTCTTCTAAAATTCCTTATGGAATAATGTGATCATAATTTACAAACAGCTACACAGGGAAATATTTTCTGATAATAACGGAATATGGATTTCCAAAGAAGTCAGTTTAACATGATCCACAGACTACAGACTGAAGGTAAATTTGGAAGTCAAGGTGAACAAATTCTGAAAAAAAAAAGTGCCTTGAAATACGATGTATTGTCTTCTTTTAAATCAAGTTATCTGTCTCTTTCTAGATGGAGAAATATCTCTTTTTTTTATAAGATATGATATAGTGGAAGATGGAAACAGTAGTGCATTTTCAGAAATAGGTGAGTTCTTTGTTGGTTGAGAGGTGACATTAGATGATAATTGTATTGTTTCTTCTGGTCCTTAACAGTGAAAGTGTTTGTGAATTGATGGAATAATCAGGACCCTTTTGCTTTCACAGGCACTAGCAAATGCTATTTTCAGTTGAATGCTTTTTAATAGAAAATGAAAACAGAAAAACAACATTCTGTTATTTTTATGGATGAAACAAACAATGAGGTGAATTAAAAGTGGAAAGATCTTTGTGTATGTGAATGAGGAGATTATTAAGAAACCTAAAACAAAATAGAAAAGGTATGAAAAAAGACATGCAAACTGGACTTGGATATCTTTAAGATACTTATTATATAACTCAAAAAAGTTTTATATAAAATATACAGGGGGTAGAGAAGCACCATCACTTTCAAGGTTGACAACAGAGAAAGAGAGATTGGCATGAGAGAAGAAAATCATGGCAAGAATCATCTGGAATTTGATTTTGCAGGGAGGAATGATGATTGTTTGTATAATTTGTGGGATGGGGGTTTTCTGTTTGTTTGCTTTTTGTTTGTTTTTGTTTGTTTGTTTTGTTTTAATTTTTTTTCCTGGATTGAGGGATTCAAAACTGTGGGGACAACAGCAAAAAAATCCCTCATGAATGTTTTAAGTCTGTAAATTTGATGTGGTGTTCTGTCAAAGGAAATATTTCTGAGATCTTAGGGAACTGCAAACAGAAAGACCAGATGTTTTCACAGATATTTTCACAAATTCACTCAGCTTAGGCAACATTCCTGAGGACTGGTCACAAGAACTGGATAACCTTCAAAAAGTGTGGGAGTATAAGAAATATGATAGAGGCTAGCTGATATATACAAAAAGTGTAGGAAGCATTTTAAGGACCTTGAATGGAGAAACATTTGTAAAAGCGGTGTTTGAAGATGGACTGTCTACTTCATTTTCAAAAAGAGAAAACTGCTTCATTAACTTGACAGAACACTTTGAAGCCCAAGGTGCTAAGAAAAAAAAGGGTAACATGCCTTCTAAGGTTTCCATCAGAAAGGCCAGCCTTTAACCCATTTGAGATTTTCTTATAAATAAAGCTGGGGAAAAGATAAAACATTAAACCACTTTGGAAATTTGACAAAAGTAGAAGACATTTTCACACACGCTGACTTCAAGATATATTAAAAAAAAAGGAAAAAAAAAGAAAAAAAAAAAAGAAAGTAAAAAAAAGAAAGAAAGGACCCCACAACAATCCATCCACTCTGAACATGACCAGAGTAAGCAAAGTTAGAACCCAATAATAATGAGAAAAACATCACTTAATGTGATAAAACTATCTAAGAAGAAGATCCAATGATGGAAAGTTTCTGGTCTTTGCAGTGTTTCACTGGGAATATGGGACATTTACATGCTAGATATTGGAGCCCTGCAAACAAGTACCTACTAAGAGAGAATCAAGTTCCATATGGAAACAGCTGAGTCCGGTGAAGTGCTGTGAAAAGCTCCAAATTGGGACTGTGAGACTCTGATTGTGGAAGTTAAAAGTTGTTATGAATATAAGCCTTAATTATTACCTGTCTGAAGTGTAGCTGCTGTTCATTATTGGGGAAGATATTTGGCCAGGAATGAAAAATGTGCTTGAAACATACATTCCCTAAGACTACATATATTTTGGGAACATAAAACAGCCAGAGTGCTGTGCTGGCTCACCCTTCTCCATCATTTTTCTTCCCAGGCATGCTCCAGTCAAATTTCTTTCTTGTATATGTCTAATATCTTGTACAATTAAGCTCAAGACTCATTTTTCTATTCACAACCCTAGTAGTCTCTGAGACACTCGAGAAAGTCTGTAAGGAACAGTCAGTAGCACACACTCTTGAATCTGGATGTTTTATTATTTGTTTTTTTGACAAATCTATGAGAAAACCTCCCCCAGACAGATGCCTGTTTCATCTCTACTACCCATCTGGCAACCAGACATACCTGAAATGGTTTGGAAAGGTGGAAAAAAAAAGTCAGGCTTAAAAAGATCTGAGCTCCTTAAAAATTTGGCTCAATATGCAGTACAAAGTGTCTGTCTGCTGCATACCAAATTCTCACACTGTTTTCCTTCAAACTTCAGACATATAAGGAATTGGTTGCATGGTTTACTAGAAAATGCAGTATGGATAAATACATTTGTAATTTTATTTGTCTGGCTGTATTTAGTAAGCACTGTAATAGTATAGCATTATCCTGTATTATATAGCATGCTCTCAACTGCACCCAGGGAGATCCACCCTGGGTGGAGAGCATGGAGCTTGGCTGAGCGTGGTGGTTTTAAAAAATGAAATAACATACGCTTGGGACCTTAAGTTTATCAGTAACCCAAAGTCACAAAACCAAATGCCTCTTAATCTCTCAGTGAATGAAGTTGTCCTGAGTACATTTCTGGAACAAAATGTATTTCTACTGAAATATGATTGACTGTAGGAGATTCTTGTGCTCTGTTTAGGTTTAGGAGTTAATTAGATGCCATCATTGTAAAGCTTACTCTTGTATGTTATTTTGGCTAAGCCTTCTTTTGCAAAATATTTTTTATAAGCCCAGTGGCAGTGGAAAGATATTTTTATTTTTATCCAGAAAGAAAAAATAACTTTGCTACTGTACTAACTCTTCTCCCTCCTCACTGGGAGCAGTCCAAAAATAATGCATCACAGGATGAACTATGTGTTATGCACTTGTACCTACTTTTACTGAAACTCAAAGGAACACAGTATCTTCTAGTTGGTAAAATAGCAGAACTTAGAAGATAAATCCATAAGTGAGCAAAACAAAGAGGTTTTGTTTTTTGTCTTCGGGATCACCCATTAGCAGATTTGCTTTCCTTGCTTTGAAACTTTCATGCCATATTTTCAAGGCAGTTGTGAAGTGAATCAAACTAAACTAGCAGAGGTGGAGCACCCAGATCTCCAGTTCATATAAAGCCAACACTGATCTAAATTTGCCACAGTGTCAATATGCCATGACAGACATAAATAGCATGTGCCTATTAAACAAAGGAAAGAAGCTTCCTTGGACTTATTTTCAGGTATAAAAAAACAAACCTAAATTTTCTGCCTTTTGTATTTGTTTTTCCCTTATGTAAATTACGTGCAGGTCTTGGCATATTAACAAAATCCAGCAAACTTAGGCCTTGTAAACTTGGTTTTTGTTTGGTTTTGGCTTTTGTGGAGTGTTTCTTTGTTGGTTTGTTTGGGTCTTTTTCTTGTATGGCAGGAATATGCTAACTGGAGAAGTATCACAGAGGAACTGTGCAAGGGAACTGTAAGTGGTCATAGAGAGCCCTGGTCTCATGGCAGACCCTGGCTGGAAATATGGGAATGGATTAAAGATATTTGGGTGGCCCCTGTGCCCTCTATGAGCTCATAGTGGCAAGAAAGCTATCCTTGCTTTCACTGTACTTTGGTTTTTCTTCTTGCAATTCATAATTATGCAATCAACGACTGCAAACCTGTATTGGGCATTGGAGGGACAAGTTCTGCTCATTGCTTTTAGGAATTCAGAGTCAAGTAGTAGTTTGTGGTACAGCTTTTTTTTTCCATGGGAAAGCAAAGAAGAAAATTTTCCTTTTCCAGTCCAAGCTGGTATTCTGTTGTTTGAGATTTTTTTTGCTGAGATGATAACACCTTTGGCTGATCAGAATTCCTTCCTGAGAAGTGAAGCTGTGGCCTGGCTATGAATATGCACTATGCCACTAAAATATTAGAAGTCTTAGATTTCCTCATGTTTTAGTATTGGTGTGTGTTTTTAAAATGGGATTCTATACTGGACTTCAAAACTGTAAGCAGATGAGAATTCCTGTGGCAAAAAGTGCTGAAGGTTAAGGAATTCCCTACTCCCATTTTCTGGCAAAATAGAAAATCACATCCAAACCCCAAATTTGATATGCATAATTTTTCCTCAAAATAATAAACAAATTACATATTTGTTGGTAGTGGAAATGAAATGAAAATAACAGAACTCTAATGTTCCTCTGGTAAGGGATAAATTTGCAATTTAAATTATAATTATTTTTTTCAGCTTACTTTCCTCTCTTTTAATTTGACCAGTCTGTGATGAAGAACTACAGCCAAACAGAGTGCAGGCCTGTGTAATGAAGAAATAAGATCTGATCACATTACTCAGGAAATTCTTGAGCACTGTATGACTCCAGTATAAACTGACTGGGGTTTAGTAAATGGCAAGATGATTTAGTAGTAGTAATTAAAAAGTCACACAGGTAAGCAGAGTTCATGGAGTCCTGCCAGAAGTTGCTTTGGGATTACACACTTTTAAATCATTAATATAATTAGCCCATTCCACTGTTTTCCCAAGTTCTCCTGTTCTCTAAAATAATGTATGTTTTTGTCTACTCAAATTTTATAGCTTTGTATTATACTTGCCATTTTACCTTCCTCCCCTTACACTTTTCCTTTCCTTTCATTTCCTTTCCTTCTCTTTTAACCTACTGCAGGTGACAAATGCAAATGACAAGAAGTATAAACTGTCAGCAGAGTCCTGGTATAAATAGCAGACGTCCTACTGACTGCAGTGGGTGTTACTTTGTTCATTCCAGGACTAAACTTAGTTTACAAGTGGGACAGCAGGGGAAGAATTCTGGCATTACTATCATCCTCCTTGCCATGCTTTTATTTTGCTACTTCTGATATTACATTTCATTTTTTTCCCGTGTGTTATAAATCAAGAGAGCTATCCCAGACCCCCTGCGTTTGCAGAGCTGAGCTTCCCCAGATAGGAAACAACTTTTCTTTTTCCAAAGCCCAGTCAACATTCATCTAAATTGATACAAAACTCATAAAACCCTTCTTCAAGGCTATCAGGTTTTCTCCTTGTGAATCCCAACTGGTTTGAAAAGAACTCTTTCAGAACAGAAACAAATAGGATAACATGTTTTAGGAAGCTGAAGTGGACTAAAAAACCTCTTTTCTCCATATTTATAATTTTCAGTGTCATAATGTGCAAATGAAGCTAACTATGCTCATAACCCTTTCCTTTAGTTCCTCAAACTCTCCTTTATTCTTCTTTCATGAAGGTTAGGGGACAGAGGAAGATATGGTATGCTGGCTGTTGGGGAGGCTGCTTCAAAACCCCAGAGCAGTCTTATGGGGAAAATTCTTAGAAGAATGCTTCTCCCTCCAGTGGAAATGGCTGTTTTTAAAAATTTAAAAATCACAGAATTGCCTAAACCAAAAAGTTGTAGTGCTACTGGGATTTGCAAATAAGGAAGCTCACAGGCATGGGTGAGATAAGGAAGAATAACCTCTAGCAAAGCCTTGGTGTTTTTTTTTTTTTTTGTTTGTTTTTTTTGCCAGATGATACTGCCTTTCCAGATAAGCTTTGTTTCTTGCTGAAAACAGAAAAGAAATGGACAAACTGGTACTCCACTGAACACTTTTAGATGGTAAAACTAATAGTGGTGTAGTGATGGGGCCGGAATGTTTCCCTAATTAAAAACACTGCTTTTCTCAATGAGGCATTAATTTAGACTTTGCTACTTACTCTGGTGAGAAATAGTGACATTTGGGTTTTAGAAAGTGGCTTAGGAAAAGGAAGACATTTAGAAAAGAAAATGAGAGGAGTAGCTCAAGCCCAAAATCTATTGGCCAGCCCATGCCTCTGTTAGGATGGTGAGGGCAGAAGCCAGGAGCACGCTTTAGGTCCTCCAAAGTCCTCTTTTTCCAGCTACTCCAATCTTCTGCAGGATTTGGCCACTGGAAATTAGGAAGGAGGAATACAGGAATACCTGTGCCCACCAGGGGCTGTCAGAACAGCTGTAGCTCCTCAGCAGGGTAGGGGTAGATCTGGGCCTCTGCCTGTGTGCCCACCAGCAAACAATGGCAAACAGCACCTGTGGTTGTCTGCGTGGGCTTTCACTTCTCCTGGGCCTGCAAACCTTCCTGGGGCAATGAACACTCCAAAGAAAATGAGCATAAATGTTGATTTTCGTCTTTCAATAAGCTAGGCCTTCAGTGGGCCCTAGAACTGGTACTTTTCTGTTCAGAAATTGTTAGGAAAAATCTTAGCTTTTGCCCATATTTTTGTGGGGGATGTAATTATCTATCTTTCAACACATTTTAACTTCTCTTACTAAATTATGATCTGCACAAAATCTGATTTATTTTATTTTGATTACTTGAGATAGTTCACTTTAAATTTAGTACAAACTTTGCTGATAATTAAATAAGTATTGCAAATTTCCACAGGTATTTCCTCCTTTATCAGCAAGAGGCAGTTTTGTAAGAAATCACTGTTAAGTTAAAGTAGAGATACCATCCCAGGCACACCCACCTTTCATAAGATAGTCCTTTACTGTGATGTTTATAATGGAATTACCTTGCTCCTCCCGTATCTCTTTTCTCTGCCTGTAATCCTGGTTACCTTAGCTTTCTCTTTAAATAGAGAAACAATAACAGAATCAGATTTATCCTGCTGCTGTTTGTATTACTGGAAAGCATGCTGTAATGAAAAGTGGTGCAATTTCCATACCATATAGTGGTCTAACTGCCTGGGACAAAATCCAGGGCTATACTTTCCTGTTTTGTGGAGAGAAATCTAAATGAGGCATAAGGAAACTTGGCTGCTGAATGTGATGTTTGTAACAGCACTCAAGTTTGCCCAATGTGCTTGGTTTCTTGAGAGCTGACTAAAAGCAAACCTGACTCCCTCTCCTTCCAAACTTTTGAGAACAGGATACAGCTGGTGTGCTTGTGTGATGTCTTGTTCACATGGGATTCTCTTCCCTTTGTGAAATGCTCTAACAGAAGATTTGTTGCAGATAGGTATTGCTCTTGAAATGGTATGCTAATACTTGCTGCTGCTGTACTTCTCTGCCCTACACTGACATGGTACATTTCCCAAAACAAACATGTTAACTGCAGATTCACTCAAGGAAAGAAAAAATTAATTAAGAAACAGACATCTTAAGCAAAATTGCTTCAGCTGGTGATGTTAGGGTTTTGATATAAAGGTCGGAATGTGTACTTTTAAAATGTATGTAAGTGCCTGAATTTTGTGGATGCTTTACTTGTGGCAAGACAGGTCCCTTCAATAGGAGCAGAATGTACTGGTATCAGTCAGTGGAACTTCTTGATTGGTCTTTGAGATAATGGTACTGAAATCGAAGGCTGACTGGGAAATAGAACTGGTCAGAATTTCCCAAAAAATAACTGATGCTTCAGATTCTTAAATGGAAAAACCTTAATTATTTTATTTGTTGTGTTTTCTTCCAGGGCAGTTTGTTCTATAGATTTTAACTCTTGAATCTCCACAGCAGCTGGGCTATTATTTACACTGGACACTACAGCACTATTGAGTTTGCTCAGCCAGCTTTATCGAATAACATGAAAGCATGGAGGACTGTCAGTTCTTGTAGTTTCCTTCAAGTCACACTGGAAATATTCCAGTTATTTCAGTTATAATATACTTATAATATTATTGTAAATAATAGCTTTGTAGAGGGCTGCTGATTTTTAATGAGATAATGTGGGAGACTATAGCCACAGTTGTCAGGATATCATGGATAAGGATATGCTGTTCTCACAGGCCTTTCAGGAAGGACAATAAGACAGGATATTTCATAAAATATTTAATCGTCCCTCAGCCATACTGGTAGCCTATTTGGCTTTTCTTTCAAAGCACTCATTTAGCTTTTTCTATCTGAGAATGATCCTAAATGCTTATCCTAACAGCAAATGAGTAAAGGAAAAGTATTTTCTACCCAATACTTCAGAATGTGACCAGGTAAATCTAAGTCTCCAATATTTCTGAAAGTTTTTATAAAACAAAAAAGAACCCAGCACTCTTAGTCTTCAGAACATGTAGACAGGGTTCCATTTGAGTACAGATCTACCCTCCTCACTGTTTATATCTAGTTCTACTTCTTGTAGGAACCAGAATGCATTGAAGAAAGAGGGTCCACTCAGCTCTTGTACTGACATCAGTATCTAGTATGGGATGTAGATTCGTGGCTATTTTACAACTAGATGATTTAGATGTACCTTGTGAGCTACCCTGAATTGTGTGACTCAGAAGACATTTAGAGACTGGGCTACTATAGAGCTATGAACATAAGAAGCACCACTTCCAGGTTTTCTACTTTTTCTTTGATGTTAGCTTAGAAAGAACACAATTTATGGATGTTAATAAACTTGCAAGTTCATTTCACTGAGCATTTTAAGAGCAAGGATTATGGAAGAGAGAATCTCTCTTTTTTAAACCTGCCATGTGAAGTAAAACTTTTACGTTCAAAGACTAATAAAAAATTGAGTTTAGCCCATTGTCTGAGAATCTCTTACAACTAATGTAAGAATAACAGATTAAAGGAAGCAGAGAAGTATTACACTAGGCAGAATAATTAATAAATAAGAAGATTAGATGGAATTCATTTGGAATAATTTTAATAAAAGAAAAAACCTCCTTGAGATAAGAAATGCCTTCGAATACCCCAGGCTCTCAGGTAATGTATTCACACGTTATAATGCTAAGGAATTTTTTTGTTGTTGTTTTTTTTTTTTTTTTTTTTTTTTTTTTTTTTTTTTTTTTTTTTTTTCTTTTGAGGATTTAATTAAATTGCAGATTTAGGATTGCCTTATTTTACTAAGTGGTCAGGAGCCACTGGAGGGCAGGATTTATTGAAAGTGGGGAGTGAAGTTGAATCTGTCAAGGAGAAAGGAGCAGGGGGAAGGTGTTTTAAGATTTAATTTTAATTTTGCTCATTACCAATCAACTCAAAGTAAAAAATCAAACTAATTGCCCAAGCTGAGTCTGGTTTTGATGTGGCTGTAACCACGAGGTGATCACTCCCTGTCCTTAATTTGACCCACAAGCTGTTCATCGGATTTCTCTCTTCCCTGTGCAGGTGAGGAGGAAGTGATAGAGCCGCTTTGATGGGCACCCAGAGACCAGTGATGTTTAAACTGCCTGTTTGCTATGTTTGAGAGGAGCTCTCAATAAAAACAGTGTATGTTTATTAACTTTTTCTCATTTAAATGTTTTCTTATGTACCTCTTTTATCATGATACCTGAAAATCACTGTTCTTAGTCACCAGAGTTATAATCACTATTGCTTTTAATACCAACAAACATCTGAATTTACCGAATGTGTCTTTCTCTTCTTTCATCAGGTTGTCTACTCAAAGCTTGCATGTGGCCTGTGGCCTATGGCTATGAGTATTTCTGAGCTATTTGCAAAGTAGGAAAAGACTAGTATTTATGTGGGAACTATGTGATTTTCCTCAGAAAATATCATATAAATAAGTTACCTGTGAACATCAGTTTATAGATCTGTCTATTTTATGTCTGATTTTGTCCCAGTTCTCCCCATGGTGCTTGAACATCCCAGTACTGAGATGAAACTGGTCTATTTAAAAAAGCTAGTAGCACAGACTCTTTGGGGAAAAAAAAAAATCTGGATTTTTTTCTAAATATAATTTCTACCTATCCACATTAGATTAAATTAAGTAACCTCTTCAATGAAGAGTGTTTTACAAGTCACCAGCCTATAAATTTCATGTTCTATTGCAATAGAGAAATTGTTTTCAGAATATCAGTAAGAATAATTATTTTTCATGTTAGAAACGAATACAATCTTATGCTTCTTGCATGTTAAATGATGTATACTCCTCGTTCAAATGTGATGGATTTTATTCCCAGCAATGCACTTTTGAGCAATTAGTACCAAATCTTTTCTGGTGGAGTGAAAATACAGTATTTCTTGACTACTCAGGTCATTTTTAATGAAATGAAAACATCTTATGTAATACTAAAAGCATTTGTTTTACTAATTAATATGAATGCTCTTTCCTGAAACTATCAGCTGCTCTTTTTGAGAAAGTAGTCTACTAAGTCATATTGGATTACATGCTTATATCCATTTTTAATTACATTTGGAGGAAAAATGACAACAGCAAGAGGAAAAATAACATTTCTTGATTATGTGAGTTAGTGCTTGGCCACCTCCTCTAGAATAGCTTTTATTTGGTTTTGTTTGGAAAAAGTCAGGGCCACATGATATAGTAAAGAAAGAACATAATTATTCTATTCAATCCTGTTAAATTTGTCATGTTTGGTATTAAGGAATGTACAAATTAGTGGTCAAAGACAAAGCACTAAATAAATGAATAAAATAAATATGTGAATAACCTGTGAGGGAAAAAAAATTGACAGAGACAGGAATGATGATTGGTCATACAAAATTTTTCATTCACCTTTTTCGCAACTCCAATTATTTTCCTGGTAAATTAAAAGTTTTTTTTCAGTTGCAAAACTCTTCTCTGAGTATGCTGAAGTCTCTGCATCCTTTCAAAATAAATGAATTAAATGAGCGATATAGGGGGTGGTACAGGTAATCCAAAAGAAGAGACAGAATCAGCTGAAAAGGAAGCCTTGGGCTTCAGGTTCTGGTGGTGGTGCCTAAATTGGTAGATTAAGTGTGCCATACCCCATTTTGAGAGTTGTTCCTATAATCTAAGTGTAGATCCCAGTTTCTCAGAACAATTATAACAATCATGAACCAAAATGTAAACCAGAGAGAGTTTGGATGACTGCACAAAATTTTTCTACTTTTACAGAGATTGGAAAATGGAAAAAATGTATTTTTTACTTTTGACTACTGTGGCTTCTAATCTATATCTTAATCAATTTTCTGTGCTAGAAGTAAATAGACAACAATTCTTCTATGGGCACATCAGGTCTAGATTCAGAGAGATCTATTTTATTTCATAGACCTTACATTTAGTGTTCCTGTGAAAGAATGACATTTTGACTTGTGCTGGTTTTGAAAGACAGGTCTGCCAGCTAAAAGCTGGAAGATCCCTTTGAATAAAGAATGTAAACCCCCTCCCACAGGTTATTATAATTTTGCAATTAGGGGCTTTCAGACAAAGTTTTGGGAATAGGAATAACAGTTCTTTACTAGGAATATTAAAAAAATACAAATGTAGTAGTACAGAAAAACATGCAAGCAAAAAAACCAAAAACCCTAGAAAACCCTGACGGAGTAAGGGATAGGACCTGACACCCTGTTGGACAGGGTGTTNNNCTCCCTTTTATCTAGGTATGAATGATTGGGGTACCCCTCACTGGGTGGAGCATCTCCCAATGGGATGATGTAATGTGTCAGGTCATTGGTGAGCCTTAATGGCCCATTATCAGAAAGCATCAGCCCCAAAACTTGTGTTTGGACACCTCTTTGTTTTGGTCAAGCACCCATAAGGAGCCAGCAATAAGTTCTCTAGCAATCCACCAGGAAGAAATTCCACAAGCACAAAGGAAACAAATCTAACCTCCAACATGACTGCACCATAATTTATTATAGTTTTTTTTCTATATCTTTAGAGAAGGATGAATTTTCAGATGCTCTTAGAATGCCTAATTCAGCTGGAGATGCAGAGGAGCATCTGGTTG
>WEIU01022702.1:821-77786 GCA_013389925.1 Aegithalos caudatus | reverse complement strand
AGTTTAGCATGAATGTTTGACCTACTCAATAATTAAAAAAAGATTGCAAGTTGGTCACTGTGAAATTGAACAGACACCTGTTATTCTCACAATGTGCCTTAGTTAAACCCTTATTGCCAACAAGAGAGGATTCTATGTGTCACTGGATGTTAATTCAGTTTAAGCTGAGAACTCTTCTGCCCTGGAAATACTGCTAATGTCAATTGGCACCACAGAGGGTCAATGATTTTGAAAACAAGACACATATCATCACTTACGTTATTAAATTTGAAAAATTCACACTCAAGTTTATCAAATTAGAGGACCCCAGTTGCAGGATGTTAGTTCACTGCTGCCCTTATGCTCTACACAGCAGTTCTATAACATAAAATATTATGGATATACCATGTGCTTTGTTGTTTAATAATCAAAATATGTACAGTTCCATTTGCAGCTGGAATCCGTTATTTCCTGAAATCTGCTGGAAGACACCTAGGGCACTGAATGAGAATAGTATAACAGAAATAGGTAGACTTTGTTAATGGATTATTCTTGTTTCAATTAACTAAACTGACTTGGACTATTTTTGTCAGGTGTAAAATGAATTAATGGCAACCATTTTCTTTGAGTCAAAGAGACGGCGAATGAAAATAGTGTTGCAGAAGGATAGGTAGCATCTCCTAGCATCTAGTGCAGTATCCAAATGGTTGTATGGGTCTAGAGAAGTTTTCAAACTTGTATGAAATATTCACATACCTTAGAAATGTACTTGCTCAATGAGCATCTGTGAATATTACAGTTTTAAAATGAATATATTATTCTCTCTAGGCCATTCATCCTATTTGCTGGATGTTTCAAAGATAAAAAAGTTCTAGTAATAAGTTCTGACCTTAAATGACTTTATCATAAGTGGAAATAGTGTAGTTTCTCATAGTATTTATAGTGAAACCAGGAGACGAATGAGGAGGGAGCCTTGACTTGGCAAACCATCTAAGCCAGGGCATGCTATCAATGGAGTTAATGGGTATTAATGGAAAACAGCCTGGCTGCAGAAAGTAGGGCATCAAGCCTAACATTGGTTTAGAGACATCACCATCATGGTAAGCAGTAAAGCTGGGTGAACAGAGAGGGAGGGACTTCTGTGGGACCTAAAAAAAAGAAGACGAGAAATTCAAATTAAATGCAGCAGTGAAATAGGAGTCAAAGGACCTTAATTTATTATTTATGTTCTTCTACTTAAAAAATGTCATTCTTTGAAGGAAAGTTGGAATGCTTTGTCCCATTTACCTGAACTAGGCTCCATGTCTCAATGAAAGCATACTTTGTTCATTAAGTAAGTAAAACTCTGAACTCTCTCTTGAAATATTTATTAGTCTAATGAAAAGAATTAACATTTCATTCAAGTTTATATATCTATTGAATATGGATTTCTATGTTATTATTAAATCTGTGTCTCTATAAAGGTAATGTAACATTTCGTTTGTTCAACCATGGGATTAAATTTTTTTGAAACAAGGAAACTCGGGGTTCTTATATGGCTTGGACCTATCAGTGAGAATATGCATGGGGAAGTGATGATCACTGGAAACAGTGGCAAACCTTGGCTCAAGTGCCAAATAGAGTCCACTGGGACATTTTTTACAAGTCTCAGACATATGTTTCAGATCTACCTCTTTTGCCTTAATGAGCCTTGAGGTGCTCCTCTACCCAGTGTCCATGGGCTTGTGTTTCTCCCTGTGAGATGAGCCTCCTGCTAAGTCACTCTCTGAGGACACACATTCCTGTGGGATGGATGTTTGCTGTGTGATAGGGATGTGTTGTTGGCTGAGCACGTTAACTCCAACACCTTCCACATAGCAATTTAAGTCCTCTTATGGGTGAAGGGAAGGATTTCTGCTTTGCTTCTCTGTTTCTTCATTAAGAAAGTGCTTTGATAACTCAGCTGCTACTATTACCTGCCTCTGACATGGATGCTGATGATTTCCAGAGTGAGAATGAGCACCATTTCTGCAAGAGGCTCTGCTGAGATCTCTTGTGTCTCTGTGTAGGAGCACTAGAATTTTTCTTATATTTTATAGTTTTTTTCAGTGATTTGGGTTTCACACAATGGCAAATTTTTCTTTTCTTATTTTTCTTCATTTCTTCCCCTCTGCTCCCCACAGTGCTGTGGGATGTGCCACCTGAAAGTCATCTGTAGAAGCTAAATAGCTTCATACGTTGGAGTGCCACTCAAAATTCCCTCTCTCTCTTTTTTTTTTTTTTTTTCTGTTTTGGTTTGAAGAATAAATGGTAGACCAAAATCCTCTTTGCTAAGCCTAAGTATAACCTTTCTCCATTTTCCTGGTATTACTGGAAAACTGCAAAACTGTCATACCTTTTAAATGATGCATCACAATGAAGTGCTAAACCAGAGCTGCAATTTACCCTGGCTTGTAAATTTCTGACAGATGCCAAGAAGAGGCAGGGAGCCCCATTTGACTAAACTGGAAAATATTCCACGGGAGACAAGTCTACCTCACTTTTTTATTTATCATTTCCGTAAGCTTGTCCACCTCTTCAGTCAATATATAAATATCAAGGGGAAACAGTAAATGTCTGTAGCTTGACACAGTAACACAGAAGACTGACAGTGGATTCCTGTGCTTTTAAAGGGCTGTCCCAGTCTCAGTCAGGGCTGTAGTTCACTGCAGGTGCTAGGAAACAGGAGGCTGTGCTTCAGACACAGCAGCAAGATTTTAGTCACTGAATTTCAGAGGCTGTCTTCACTTAGCACAGTGGGACATCTCATTTGACCTTATTGATTAGGTGATTAATACAGTCCACAATGCTGATTAATACAGTCCACAATGTACATTCTAAATATTAGATTCAATAAATATCTTCAGATATTTGGTGTCACATTAAGTTTTACCTGTAGGCAAACTTTTAATGACTTTGCAAGATAAAAAGTAGGAGAATCATAGCTCTAATTCTGTGCATCCCAGAAGGCTAGAACTGGCATTGGAACTTAAAATTTGCATTTGAAAAAGTAGAACTCCTGATCACAGTCTGAAAAAATTTCAAGGGCAATATCCTGGTAGGCAATAGCAGGCATTTTGACGTGGGACCTGTCAGTCTGTTTCAGACATCTGTATGACAGGATTATCTGCTTCCTAGAAATGTTTATTCATCCATTAGTGAAAAAAGCATGGAAAAGGATTATCTGTGTGGCTGCTATCAAACTGACTCTGATAGTTTTTCCAATGTGACATTTACAAGGGCCTGACAAAAGCATGTGGCAGAGAAAGAAGCCTCATGGAAGTCCTTGACTGACACCTTAGAAAATGGATGATTTTTGTAGGACAACCTCCATTAATCACTACTTTAAAAAACTAATCATCAAACTTTATAATAAATTTTGTAGCATTGATGATTTCTGCTCCAAGGTTTGCCCTAAGCTGCAAAGCAGAGGGATGCTCAAGGTAAGGACCAGTGTTTTTTGGCAGAGTTGTTGGCAGGGAAGGTTTAAACAGCACCTGTCCATACTAAAGCTGATTCAAATTAATGCCAAAAGAACTTGTTGTGTGATATATTACTAATGAAATGAATAAAAGAGTTGTGCCATCCCTGAGGAAAAAAAAAAACCACAGAAAAACTCCTTCTTTTTCCTTTATGTTTTTTTTCATCTGTACCTGTATGGACAATTTCACTTTGAAAGCAACATGTTTCCAGAAATGAAGTACTGCTGCAGATTCAGAGGGAAGTGTTTGCATGTTAAGACAGGTGGGTAAAGAACACTTCATTTTTTTATTATTACTGGTGAAAAAGAAATTGTGAGTAAATGTAAAATTCCTTCACGTCTCTTTTAAAATTTATATTTAAAATAGCCACTTAAAAGGGATTTAAAGTGGACATTCTGGAGAGAAAACCTAGAATTTTAGGATTTTAACAATTAGTACTGCTGTTCTACTATCAAAATTCAGTATTTTTTACTGATTTGGTCTATAATTCTTCAGCTGTGTAAGAAGTTGTTAGAATGAGATAATGGGGCTCCACTAGTGTGGATAGGGTGCAACATAGCAAACATTTTAGGGTATGAAATTAGCCAAGAATTCCTCCTGTCTCATGCTTATGTGATAAAAATAACCTGCTGAAATAAGACAAGGGTGGTAATGGCTTTTAAATATGTCACACCCACTATGAAGATTGAAGATTGGTTGAAGTTGCACAAGGAAGGGCACCGTGTTGCCTTCAATGATGAGCTGTTGTGGATCCTTCAATGTGGATCTGTTGTAGCTGTTATGAGTGTTGTGGCTGTTAAGGCTGGGAAAGAAGCAGAATGAACTTTCAAATAAATAATTGCTTCCCTTTCTAAGCAAATATTTTTTCCATTTTTCAGTAGCTAGAGTATGCTGCTGTTTCTGTTGACTCTGCTCTCTAGTAAGAGAACAGTCTTCCTTTCCAGACCATTGGTATTTGCTTGAAGCTGAAATCTGTTTGGAGATGTTTCCTGTTCTGGAAATGCAGCTTGGGAGAGATGAGCTTCCAAGCTGCTGTCACCCAGAAGAAAACTGTGGTCTGAAAGTTTCACTGGGGCACAAGTGCATCACTGCATTATACCAGGAATTTGTGCTGCCAGGACGTTTGTAGAGAGCTGAACATCATAAACCAACCTGAGGGGAAAGCAAGACCGGTGGAAAATGTGTTGTAACATATCCTGTGATGCTCAATAAGAAGGGAGAAAAACATAGCTGATGGTCTTCTAAAGTCATGTTTATTCTGAATTTCTCAGTGATTGAACTGGTAAAAAACCCAATGTGTGAATGTCCCACTTAGTTTCTAGCAACTGGCTGATCCTATGGAAAGCTGTCCCTCAGTGGAAGCAATTCTGGAAAAGACAAGGGGAGAAAGGGATCAAGGAACAAAGATTACCATATCCATGAAGCCTGAGTGCTGGCAAAATCATGGGGGTACCCCCAGTGATGGGGATAGAGCTTACCTTGTCAGTCTGGGACAGAACCAGGTTCACTTAGACTGTCTCTCAACAGATGTTTGACTTTATTTCTTAAAACTGCAAAAGTAAGGGATTTGTAGCACCTCCGTTACCAAAACCTTGCCATGCAAACCCAGTGAAAACATAAACATCCTTTGGAGCTATTATTACCTGTTTTTTACATACACATTCAACTTTGGTCCTTATGTTACTTTCCTTCACTTTCATTATTCACCTTGCAGAAGGCTGATTTTATCCAAAGAGTTGGGGCACTTTGAATTCTACTCTTGACAAAAATACATACAGGCCCTCCCAAGTTGTTTTGATGTGCTGATTTTATATGTTAATAGAACAAACAACTTCTGTTTCAGCATCTGTCTGATCAGATTGCTTAACAGTGTATTTATAGTGGACTCCTCTAGGACACTATTTCATCTGCACAACCAATTGCATAGCATATTACAAACACATGTTCTTTGAGCTTGTCTGAAGCTTACTCTTGGAGTTTTCAAAGAATTTCTAGCATGTCACCTTACCCAAGCTGGACTGACTGCAATTACTACCCTGCATTTGTCTTTTCCCTTTAAGAGTATGTATAGTACTCATTCACCCTCATCTTTGGGATACCTTTTGTTCTCCATGACTTGCAGTTTCATAATCACTTCATATTGTTCTTTAAGTTTCAACAATTTTGGGGTAATTTTTTTCAGGTTATGATACTAATTTATCCAAATATTCTTTGAGATCTCGTCCCTATTCTTACTGTGTCTTAATTTCTGTACCAAGTCAGTTATCCTACACATATGGTCAGAGGCTTCCTTTTCTTTATGTGTGTTTGTAAGTAATGAATCAAACAGGATATGGAGTATTTTGATTTTATCAGTGGCACCTGACTGTTTCCTCACATTTGTTTCAGCATCTGCTTTTTGTTTTTAAATGACTGTGCAACTGTTTTGGAATGAATATTAAATGTGTCGAACAGTGGAGTATTCATGATGTGAGTTCTTGTATATATACCTTTTGTGCGCTTGGCTCATCCTCTGCCTTTGGACTATATTTTTCTCCTGCTACCTAGTATAATGCAGTCCTTTTTGCTCCCTGTAGTGACATCATTGTTTTTAAAGCTGAGGAAACAACTTGAGGCTAGGAAAACCATACGAGAGCACAATAAAGATCACTGTGCACCTTGAACTACATACTGACTTTGTTATTGCTCTTGGTATGACAAAATCAATAATGCTAACTGTAATGTAAACCTCTGCTTTTCTTGAGAATGCTTGTGAACTTGCTGGCCTGGTTGTTTACGGTTCCTGGTGTGCACAAAGGGACACTTCAGAAGTCTCCTGAGCTTGTCTTTGACATCTCCCCCTCTGAGCTTCAGGCCTCCTCCTGTGCCCCTCACTACATATTTTATGTGTGTTTTCATGTGACGCATGCTCTGCAGGAACCTGAGCCTTTGGATATGTATTTTTTGCCACTGGAATGCCCTAATGGAGTATTCTGAATAGGGGAAATTATCATACTTGTAGCATCAGTCCAGTTCATGCAAACAGATTGTGGATGCTGATCAGGACTCCAACTGAAGAAAGATGGAGAAAATGCTTGCCTTTAAGAGGCTTTTCAAGAGATAGAATCTGTCAGAAACCTGAACTCATTCATTGCTGAACAGTATGACCAGTTCACCTAAGGGGAATTCTTGACAAAGAATGAGCTACATCTTCAGATTTTTTTTTTCTTGTATATGGGAGGAAGGGAATTATTTTTTTCCACTTTTTGTCACAAACAGAAACAGAAGACCTGGGCAAAAAATGATTAGAGGTTTCTGTGTTGAACGGGTAATACAAAAAATAGTGTCTTTCCAGTGTCTATAAAAAAATAGAATAAAAAAGGGAAGATGAAAAGGTAAGAAAAAAAATGAACCAAGTACAATATAGCAAAATTGCTGAGGCAAGTGTGTTCTGTATTCAGGTTTATAACAACCATGGTATTCAAAGAGCTCAACTGTGAAGCAATGACAAAAATCAGTGTATAAAGATATCATTTTCCCTTGGTCTAGAGATAGTTCCCCTTTCTTAGCTATGAGAGGTGGGAGCATGACAGGTACAAGCTCTGGTGGGGCTCCTGGCATGAGACACAGGGGTGCTCATCCATTGGGTCATGTCCTGCTGTCCAGCCACAAGCTCACTTTGTCACCAGTGAAATCCTTCCTCACCTTCACTTCGGTTGCTCCATTAAACATTCATGAAAAAAAACCAACTTCCTACTGAGTATCCATTAGCCACCAGTGCTCATATTAATGAGCAAACTGTGAATGCACCAAAGAGCAAATTGAAATGAGTCACAAAATACACTTAGGATGTGCTTCCTGCCAGTATTGGTGCGTCATTGGGAAAATGCTGGTTCCTTAACAACAGGCGTATAAAGAGCAGAAATACAGCTGATTGAAAAAAGGCATTATTTAAAGGAGTTCCATTAAAAGAGATTAACTGATTTATGAGCAAATGAATCATATCTGCACATTAGCTCTTTATTTGTCATGCCAACTTGTTTTCTATTACATTAAAGCAATTTTAAATTAAAACACAGCATTAAATTAAATTAAGGCCTGCTACAGAAAAAAATATGTATTTCAAAACAGACATAATTTAATTACAGTTAACCTGTGTAAATAAGAGTAAATAATTAATATATGACTGTAAAAAAGTGTTGTCTTACATACTTTGTTCAATTAAAAACATATTAAGGCCTTCAAGTACAGTGCTTTCTTGTCTTTTTTTTCATTCCTTTCAGCTTTACACCTCTTTGAATATTTAATGTGAAACAGACTGCTGTTAAAAACATATTGACATACATCACTCGGCTGGATGGGAGGAAATTCTTTCTGCATTGCACAGGATGACAGCTGGTACTGATCACAATTTCAGGTGACAAGTCAATCCTCAAAAAATGGCCTAAAAAAAGTATAGTCTGTGTTCATCTCAACTTCTCTGCTGTCCCCCAGGCAAGGGAAGGGACTTGTGCATTTGTAGTGAGGTGCTGGCCACTGCCTGTGTCAGAGCAGTGCGGTGACAGCTCCATGCCTGGGGACAGGCACCGTGTGGCCTGCAGGAATCACACAAAGCTCCAGACACCTGCTTAGGACACAACTTCTGTCTGGAATGGTAGTGAAGTGCCATTGCTTAAAGCAGGAAAAAAACAGCTTGGAGTCATTTCATGAGGCTGAGGTGAATTGGTGGGCAGGAGGGGAGGTGTGGGAGGCCTGGAGGCAGTGTGGAAAGCCAGCTCCTGGAGGCTGCAGATGCATGCCAGGGAGGTGGTGATGGAGTCCTTTCTGGGAGCCCCTTGCTTTTCCTCCTCCACAAATGAGGTGAAAGACCCAACTCTGCTGGGGAGGCTACAGCTGGGCAAAGTCAAATTCTAATATCTGGATATGGAATTATCTGATGCAAAGGAGAAACAGCTGCTTCAGAGTTGAACTGCAACCCACTGGCAATTAAGATATGTACAAGATATATAAAAAACTGAGAGATGAAGAGGTAAAGACTTAGACAAAAGCTGTCAAGAAAAAAATGCATGATCTCCTGAGATTTTTCGGTGTTTGTTGTGACTAGACTCATATAATCCACTTTAGTTCCCCCTGAAGTCCACAGAAAGACACCAGCTGAGTGCAGAGGGGATTGAGATTTGCGTACAGTAAGAGCATTGCTTATGATTGGTTGAAAAGCTACTATGGAAATCTCCACTTTGACCATTCTTTGATATAAACATCTTTGCTTTTGAAAAACTTTCATAAAAATATTTGTATGAATGTTTGTGAAGTTGAGTTAAGCCTGTGAGCAAGCAGCGGTTAATCTGGAAATCAAATCTACTTCATGAGAAAAATAAATTAGTTCTGGGCAGAAATGGAAGTAGTTTATTTATTAAAAGAGGGATTTTTGGCCATCTGTTAGGAAACTCAAATTAAACAATCTGCTCAATTCTCAACAGACGTAAATCTGTGACGCCCTGTGGATTTTGAGTGATCAACAGCACAGTTCAGGTGAATGTAAAAGAATTATAGTTTATTCACAGCTGAAACTTGACCACAGAAATATTAAAAAATAAAGTACTCTAAACCAGTTAAAAAAAATTCCTTCAGAAAGTGGGATGAAATCTGCTACATTTTTCAACCATATTGGAATAATTATTTATCATTATTATAATTATTTGTCATTATTCTATCTGTCTATACCCAGGATATTTGCCCTGGAAGACTTTTTTTGTTTATGTATCTTGAAGATCTACGACACACAGCAAAGTAGCCCAATTACATGTATAGTCTTGCTAAATATAAACTACACTATTACAGGGTGGTGCTATTGAGTTCTCTTAAGATGACATACTGGGAGAAATCATATTCTCTTTATAAAGGGGTCTAGAGAAGACATTAATGCTGGGTTTACAGAGGACTTTCTGCTTTTTATCAGTGTTTTTTAACATTCTTTATTCTTTTTAAGGGGTACTGCAAAGAGAAGAAATCCAGATTGAAATATTTGAGGATGTCTTGATATACTTTAGGGAGAATGTGTTTGCTGGGAACTAAGTTGCAGCTTTCAGCACAGGAATGACCACAGAGAACTGACAGAATGTTGAAACTTACGAATCTTGCAGAAGATGGCGAGGAAATCTCTGGGTTGAAGTTTTGCACCAGATCTTAAAGAAGTCCAGTCTTGGCACCACTGTCCATAACACACCTGGCATGTTTGAAGCACAGCTCTGAGTTTCATTGCAGACCTCTAGTAGCATTTTTCAAAAAGCAAGGTCTGTTTCTTAACCTGAAAATGGTGCACAAAGAATTTTCCAGCTTTATCTGAATTTTGACAGTCCTAAACATTATCAGTATCAGCTCTGGAGTCATAACAGAATCTAAGCCAAAATTCAGAGCTTCTTCTAACATGAATCTCTGTCTGTCCAAGCCCTGAACACAGCACAACATGTTTGAAATACGTGAATAAAAAACTTAAAGTGTCACACTCTATGAATTTTCAGAAAATTTGTTGCATTTTTGTTAATTAGTGTTATATTTGGTGCCCTTTGAAATTTTTTCATTCCAGAATCTTGAGGTTTGCTTCAAATTGGGCTATAAAATAACTGCAGAAAGAGGCAAACAAGAAATGACTCAAAGTGGGAGAGAGAAAAAGGACATAACCTAAATTTCTAATGGCTCATAATTACCAAAGTTGGAGTAAAAGTTTATTCCATTATAATTTTGTCCATCTGTCTCTTAAGACTTTGGTTCTGTCCTTACAGTCTGTGGTGGTGCTGGTGTCATAGGGAGATGGCTGACAAACTCCATCTCCAGTAATTCTCCTTTCAGCCACCATTTGCTTCTTCTGTCTGGATCCCCTAAGCAGGGTCAGGTCAGGTCATGGGGAGGAGGGAGAATCTGGCAGGATGACTGAGCTTTCGATGTGCTACTGCTTTCTTTGGGTCTGAATTTGTAGCCACTCCCTCTTGAGAATTCCTCTTGATGGAATTAGTAGTTTCAGACTTGTGCAGCTGCAAAACCAAGCCCTAAATCAATTCTACATCTCTCCTTGTCAATATTGTACTAGTGCTTATAACAGCATCGACAGAGAGGTTTATGTATCCATGGCACTTATGTTTAGGTCATGAAAAAAAGGAAGGAAATTATTCTAGTGCAGACTGAGTAGGTTCTGGGAGCAGGGGGGCAGAGGGAAGAAATCCCTGCTGAGTTTTTGGCTTTTTCAAGTTTCCAGAAACTCTCAGTACAAGATTTAATGATGACCTGGAATATATGAATCGTCACAGATGATCAACAGCTACAAGAACCTTGGGAAGGATTTCTGATTTTTTTTTCCTCTATCAAGACTTTCATATAAAATAAAACAAAACAGTGCATCGTGGAAATCAAGAATCGAGTCCTTCTAAAAAGGAAGTTGAATGGATCAGATAGAAACATCTTGCAGAAGCCTTTGACAAGGAGCTCGTGCTAGAAACAAGTACTTCCTAACACCAGAAAAGGTGGAAGAAAAAGTCAGCTGGAGTCATATATATCAATTCTCAACCTGGATTTGTATTTCTGTCCTTTTGAAATGTTTCTGCCATAGCTCTGTCAGCATCAATCTTCTCATTTTAAAGATGTTTAAGACACTGGGGTGCAAGTGAAAACATTACTGAAATAATGCCTCTTTGCTGGCATTGCATTTATTTCATTTAACAAGCAAACATGTACATAGCTCAGTCTCCCAGCAGAATTACTAGCATAGCTCTCTGGCTCATGAGGGGCTTAATTACAGTATTAGATTACAAAAATACAGGTAATCAGATCCTGCATATATTAAATTCTTCCTCTACTCCAAGGCTTAAAAATATGACTCAGAGGTATTGGTGACAAGTCTGTGCCTTTTGAATCAAGAGGCTCTGCTTGTCTTCTGTGGGTAGATAATGCCATATTTCTCTCAGAAAATCCAACCAGGTGTTGCTCTTTTGTTTTAAGTGTGGCAGGAGAGAGGGGAATGCCAAACCTGGGTTAGGCAGGCAGCAGGATGAGGAGCAGAGATGTCAGCAGCACAGGTCTCTGCTTTGCAGTCAGTGCTTGCCTGCACTTCCAGGTGTGTCTCCTCCTTCCTAGGAGTGGAGGAGGCAGAGGGGCTGCTGTTTCCTACAAGTATGTGGGCAACCTGGGAGGGGACAGTGGACATGCATTGAGTTACTGTGACTTCTCAACCAACACACCTGCAGCTGAAGTGGTATTTCTGGAATCTGTTGTTTCCTTGGATCAAAGCATTCATGTCTGTGTCTCCCACGAGAGAGATTTCTACTCTCTGAAAACTTGGATCCAAACTAGATGTAAACTCTCTGTCAGTAATTATATTTAATAGATTTCACTGATATACATTTGTTTTCTAATGAACTTAAGTGTATCCAAGCGTGTCTTCACTGAAAGCAGATCACATTCTATCACAAGCGGGAGAGAAAAAAGGAAGAGAAAAAATGTCTAATGCAGTATTAATAAACCTAATATTCAGCAGCAGTTTCTGTTCCAAGAGCTCTTAGCATTCAGACACGTACATTTTTAATCAGCTGCTGATTCTTATTGAAAAATGCACAAATACCACTTTCAAGAGAGGATTACACAACAAGTTCCAACTTGTTTCATTAATTACTTTTTTTCTTTTTTTCCAAAGGAACAACAGAAAATTGCTGGCAGGAACCTCAGTGAACCATGTCCATGGGCCATTAAGAATAGATTAAATTTACTTTTATAACCTCATTGATTTAAGACTTTTTATTTCTTTCTTTTCTAAGGAAAGCTTACGTGAAAATGTTATTCAGAAATTGTTCTTTTCCTGCAGTGAAAGTGCTAAGAAGAAAGAACACATTATTGGATTTTATTGTTCTTTAATACTGAAAATGACAAAGGGAAACAAAACTGAGAAAAGCTAAGCCCATGTATTATATACCATCAGGTACAACACCTCTAGTTATGCTTTTGTCTGGTGATGAATAAATCCTACTTCACTTGCTTTGACCATTATTTAGGAGTATTTAATTAAGAGACTGTGGTCAAAACGAGCTATGTGACCAGATTATAGTGTCCCACAGCAGGAGTTCTGCTGAGGCATTTAGAGAAGAGAAATGTTGACTTTATTATTCTACCTCATTTCAAAAATGTGGAAAATATTTTCCATTTGCAGTGTTAGTTGCATTAAGAGTTCTGTTACCCTACTCAAGGCAAAGGCACAAACCAGTTTGTATGTCTCCTTGCAGGGGTTAACAGAATTGCAGTTCCACTTACATGTTTAAGAAAGTAATGCACATCTACCACCCCATCATGGTTTTCCACACTTTTTCATTCTTTAGTTGGAACTCATGATATAATTTGGAGGCAAAACACTACAGTTTATATTTTTGTCTAACAATTAATTTAATTACAGACTTCAATCCTTTTACATAAAATCATACATAGTCCCACTAACTGTTGTCTTGGTAATGTTCCAAAGCATCAAAACATACAAGCACAAATCTCGTATTACATACAGGCATTGTCTTTTGTATAAAGGGGATTATTTGCATTACAAAACTGAGCTCATGCTTAAATATGTTGCAGGATGACAGCTAATTCCAGGGACATTTCTGAGTTGCTCTATTTGTTTATGGTTGTATCTGAAAGCATACTTCAATGCAAATAGAGAAATTTTCCAAATTTCAATGCTGCTAGTGGGATTTTGCAACCTAGCATGGGGTATATGGTTGCATTTTCTGCAGCAACTGAATTACTGTTGTTCTTATGTATTCAAAGTTCAGGACAAATCCTTTGGAACATCTTGGTCACACAGATTTAGAACAATGTTTTCAGTTGGAGGCACAGTGTTGTCCAAATATAACTTATTGGCATGTCATTCAAAATGGTGGCTCTTAAGATTAGCTCTCTTTGAGATTATATAGTCCGCTGGTGATCCTTTTTAGGGGTAAGAATAGTTTTGGCCCATGTTAGCAAAGGGCTTTCCCAGAGAGTGGTGTGATATAACCCCAAAATGTGACAACAATTTGCAGTTTGAAGAATGCATGACATTAACTGAAGTAATAGAATTTAAGATTGCAATAGTAGTACTGTGAGAATATAGAACATAGTAAATTTATTTTGTGGAAATTATTATGTAGTGCAATGAATATTTCATTTTTAGGATAGAAGACAAAAAACAATCCAACTGTAGTTTTCCATTTTGGTATTTTAATGATCTTGACACAATTTTTAAGACAGATGATGAAATATTATTAATCAAATACACAATAATATTCATTAGAAAAATTACATTATAAATGCACCGAGGGTGAAAATTACGTTCACATGTACAATATAGGAAAAAAGCCAATGTAACAAACTGTACTGGTGAATAAATAATTCTGTGACTGGGAAGGGTTCTGTTTAAAAATGAAACTTGCAACAGAATTTAACCTGTTTGTTTCCAGCCTTTTCTGAAAGCAGATTTACATATTCTTCTTTGTTACTATATCGAGCTACTTTCTGGAATTGCTGAGGCATATGGAACATAATGCCAGAAGTGCTGCCTACTCAGATCACACCAAAGATCAATCTAGCCTGCAACACTGGCTCCATCAGGGAAGGAGAATAAAATCTGGGATGAGACTAAGCGATAACCACCTCAGAATTCTTTCAATTTCTTTGGTTCCCCCTTTCTCTTACTCCACAAATATTTCAGTGAGCAATCAGTGGGCCAGATGTGACCATGAGAAATAATGAATCATGATTCTCTAGTCACCTGCCTTTCCTCCCTTTGTGATTGCATATAGCATTACAATCCTCCTCTTCCCCAAATTGTTGCTTTTTCAGTCTCAGTACTAATCTGGGTTTTATCTCTTTGTACAGGAATTGCTTTGTTCCTCAGGTAATTTTTGTCACCATTTTTTAATCTTTCTATTGTGTTGGACCCCTTTTGAAACTTGACCATTATAATTGCATGCATTCCTCAGAAATTGGCCAGACATCTAGAGGAAAATACTGGAATCCTCTTCTTTATTCTTTATTCCTCCCCAATAATCCCATTTTTCTTTTTACCTTTCTGATCACTGCTGAGCCAGGTGTTCAGAGACCTGCTGATGGTGTCTCAAAGATACTTTGCTGACTAGAACTGTTAAGAGTCCATCAATGTGTTTGTAGTCTGAGGCCACTTTTCTCCCTTATCCATAACTCCATGTACATCAGCAGTGAATTTTGTCTGCCATCTATCATTCAGATCTGCAATATTGTACATTTTTCAGTACTTTGAAAAATGCTTCAGGTTTAACACCCTCAACTAACTGTGACTCACCTGTAGTATTTGCACCTCACTATACCCACAAGTATCACAGGTACCTCTACAGACCTGCCTTCACTATGAAATTACTTGTTCCCAATCTAGTTTTTAATTTTGGACCCGCTTTAGTTCTTATTCAATAGCAGCTGCATATTTTTAATAGTTTAATGAAGGTCCTCCCAGATAATTTTATGTTATCTAAGGGGTTTCACCAACAGAGTTTTTTCCTTGGCTATTCAAAGATGTCCTATTAGGTATTATTTTCTTTTAGAGGCTAAAGACTGAATATATTTAATGATCTACTGTTGCTATTATTTATTGGTTTGTAAGTATTTTTTACCAGTTTACCCAACTTATCTATCAGGCCGGCTCATAGTTTCCAGGATCACACCTGAACGTTTTTTAACAATTGTTGTCACTGTTGTTGCTTTGATTCTTCTAGTGATTTAAGCAATAGGTTACATTCTGTGGTTACTAATTCACAAGTCCCACATACCAGGTCTGTTCCTGAGTTTTTGGATAAATGCCATCTGGTACCTTGGTTTGATACCATTCACTTTATTACTCTGCTCTAAAGTTTCTTTTACTAGTTCATTGGTTCTTTTCCTTTATCTTTCGTAGTGCTACCTGCAGAGCCTTGGCCTAATACAATTTCTTGCTTTATATAGTGTGTCATATTCCATTTAGTCTTCAGAAAACTGGACCCTCACAATATGAAATTTTTCTATTATTTGCAGCGTGAGTTTTTAATACAAGTTTAGTATGACAGATAAAAGTTACCCCAGGATAATTGACTATTTTGTTGAATACCTACAGGTTTCTTCTCTGAACAAAAAAGACTTTAACTGAACTATATTTTTAACAGCTTACAATTACATTTTTTGGGTCAAACACATTAAAAAGTAACAAGCAGACAATATAGCTTGAGGAAAGTTGACAACTTTTTTTTTCCATTTAGTAAATAATTTCCCTACTATTATTCATTCATATTCTCCTGGACTGACCCATATCTTGGTACTCAATTTCACACGTGCATTTTTACCTACTTTCTCAGTGAAACTCATATTTTTCAACAGAATGTTGCTTTAACTTGAATATCAAAAAGGTTGGAACTCAGGAAAGAGAATATATTAAACCCAAATGGACTAATTACACACAGCTGTAGGTATTTCAAAGCATTAAAAGTTTTTATAGTTTTGAATTTTAATTGACAAAAAGAGGCACAAGGGGAAAAAATTCATAAGTCTTAGCTCTACTTCCCTCAAATTTTGCAGCTGGGGTTTTTGTATCAAAACATGTTGTGATCCAGCCTGGGACATGTGGAAAGGCCTGTGTTCTCTGAATGCCTAATTCTCCGACAACCTTATTGTCATTGCAAAGTTTTAAAAGAAACAGGAAAAGGAACAAACTTAATAAATGTAACGCCAACTGTAATAATGAAGTGTTACTTTTGGCTAGTGTAGTTATGGTTCAATTTACTCTGATTCATTGTATTGCCTTACCTTCTTTTTCTTTTAGGAATATATAACAGATCATGGTCCTTTTTAAATCATAGTTATATGTCTGAAATTCCACTGGATTAGAAAATAAGCTTGTGTGAATCAATCGAGCTTCATCGACTTTCTCTGATTTATGCGGATTGGGGATCTGACTCAGTGTGTCAAATATGGTGATGAGTTAGGGTAAGCAGAAATAATACTGTGATTTTCCTCTATGAGACTTAATTTCACAGGACCTAAGCTGGTATTTTCTTGCAGAATGTATTTTTTGAAGGAAAAAAGCTTCCTCATTTCCTTACTTACATCTAGATGCAGCTCCTCTTGCACAAGCAAGGTGGCCCATAATGGGAGAAGACTTTGTAGGCATCTTTCCCCTTCCTACCACGGCAATTTCTGATGTAATATAATAAAATTCCCATCAGTTCCCCATTCAGGTGAGATACTTATGTCTGCTTCTTCCTTTTTCAGTGATTGAAATGACTGGTTTGTTTTCTTTGTAAAAATGTTCTTTTGGCTTTGACCAAGATATCAGTTCAGAATGTGTTGCTCTTTCAAAGATGTGGCCTTTAAAGTATTTTAATGTAGCCTTTATGGTAAGCATCTCAAGAGAGGATAATCATAGGAATTATATTGATCTATTTCCATAAATGAATGTTTCAATATTTATAATTGTTTGTGTAAGAATATCAAAGATCATTAAGCATAAGAAACTGAAATGCTTAACTAATAGATTATATGCTCCTTAGAAGATAAATCCTAAATACATTTGACTTGTTTTACAACTGGCTCTGAAGACTGTGGTCTAAGTTATTGCCCAATTAGTCTTCCAAAAAAATTGAAGATATATCATTAACAAGATAGTAAACACCGTATGTGGCATTCAGCTCAAAGATAGGCTTTGGTTCTTCTTTTTTAATTTTTACATATAATTTCTAATTTTATCAAGGTAATTCCTTTAGTAAGTTTTAGTGGTGAAGATCAGAAGTCGAATGTGGGCCTTGAATTTTGTATCAATTCACAGTTCTTTGAATGTATCCTGCAGTAGTTCCTGCTAGACTCTCCTGTCATTAATAAGGAGCTGTGCATAAATGAACAATTATGCTTTGTCACTTCAGCTTGACAGTGGAGATCAGCTGACCGTCTTGCCAAAAGAAAGATGAATTTCTGCCTTCAGGCTGTGTTTAAGAGACTTTTTCTTTTGGAATGCTATTTCTTTTTGAAATAGGTATTTACAGCTATGTATTAGAGTACAATTAGCTTAAACTGAATGATCTATTGGTGCAACAGAATTTATCCCTGACCCAAATGGGATAAACCCATGTTTGCAGAGATAGTATAATGTGCCTTGTGTTTCTTATACAGTGCTAACAAAAGCCAAAGGTTTGCAATGTAAGTTAAAGGCATCTTGCACCTGCTTATAATATGTCAAGTGAACAAGCTGCTCATCAGCCACAATGAAACAGGAAAGGCCATTTTTGGCCTGGACAATAGGGTTTATGACTGTACCCATTACTCTAATGAGACTTTTTGTGATGGTTCTGGTTACATGCTTGTGGTTTCTGTCCTCTGAGTTTATACTCAACTGGGATAAGACAGACTAAAATGTATCTTCAATCTTAGTATCAGACCTGAAGATTTTTCTGATGCTTTTTTCTCTTTCTTTAGTCAATAAGGTAAATCACTCATTGTGGTTACAAGCATGCTTCAAGCCTCTTAGGAGCAGAAACAAAATATGAAATAAATCTAAAAATCTATCCCATAAAGTTAGCACTACTTTGGCTCTGTACACAACTCCAGTGAACATACAACAAAAGTTTAAAAGCAAAATAATGCCCACTTGGGAAGACTCAGGTCCAGACAGAGCACTGGAAACTTTTAAGGCATCATCATCTTGAGCAGAGATCTCTCTGAAATCATCCAATGGGGAATCCAGGTACTGGTGATGTGGTCAAATATGGATCAAGTGTCTCACTGTGGGCTGTGGGGAGGTGTTGGCACCTCCTGGGGATACAGGGCTGCAGGATGCAGGAGTGGACAGACACCACCTGCCAAACCCAAAAGAGCAGGGATCCTTTCTTCATTTAGGGACTTGATTTCTGGGGTAGGAGAGGATGGAAACAGAAATAAAGGCATGAGGAAAGCTTTGGGAGATTCATCAAGAAGAGTGACACTGACCTTTTTCAGATTTGTGCATCTGTGACTTTCTCCCACAGCCGCTTTGAACTTAGGACCCTTGGAAAACAGAGAGATTTCAGACACCTCAAACATTAGGCAACAACATCACTGCTAACTAGGGTGTAGAAGAATTCACTCTTTATATCCAGAAATGATGCCAGTCCTTTAAGCTGAATTATTAAGAAGGTAGTTCTTAGTGATTGGGCTAAAAAGACACAACACAGCATGGGGCATCAAGGCTGGAAAGGTAAGTTAGGTCCTGGTTTTAGAATTTAAGGCTTTAATGTATTTTATATTAGGCAGTTTTGAAATAAGGCTAAAAGAGCAATGGGAACAAAGATCAGAAATCCATATACCTTCTCAAAAGAAATGGCTTCAACCACTGATTTAAACAGTCCTTCTTTCTATTTGTCAGACATCTGGTCTTTAGAGTGTACCAGCTTTAACAGGAGCAACACTGATAGTGCTCTGCCTACCAAATTATGACTTAAAGCATGGGGATCTGAATCCCACTAGGAAAAGAAAGGGTTTTTCCTCTATGGGTACTCTAATTGCCAAACTAAAATATGAAGTTGTTTCACATCCACCAATCTCCTCCTCTGGAAGTCCTATTGCAAAACATGGAAAAGTTACTCATGGAATGTTAGGGTCTGCCCCTATCAGATGAGGCCCCGCTCATGCAAAAGGAGGCCTTTTCTTTGAAGAGTGACTGGCTAAGGAGGTAAGTTCTAGGCTGCTCACACTTTGGTAGATCAGAGCATGGGTATGAGGAGGTAACTCACTCTCAAAGGGAAGGAGACCTATCAAGTGTATGCTTCTAAAGGGATGGCATAGTTAGTAGAATCACTGTCTGAGTAGTTTTTGTGACAGTGGTTTGAGTCAGATCACTGAATACTGCCCAAGTTCTGCTTTTGAGCATTTCCTTTATAATCTAACACTTGGTTGTAAGTGTCAAATCCAATAAGTTCCGAATACATATATTGAGAAAGGCATATAGCTAGTGGATAGTATAGAGGAAATGCGAGAAGCCTATATTAATGATAAAAGATCATTAAAGGTGATACAAGGTACTATAGCTCAGTTTCTAATAGCTGTAGAAACACTTCAATCTACAAGTAGATCTGATAGTAAACACATTATTTATAATTGAAAAGGTGGGATCAGTGTTGGATAAAATGGTCTTACCATTGCATTCATTCAAATGTATGAACACCTGAACAACAGAGAAATGTCCACTCTTTCCAAGAGTCTGTGTTACCCAGTCTAGGCTACAGAAACTATAAGACAAACCTGGGGTGTAAGGCATGAAGGTGGATGGCATGATGGCAGACGTATATGTAGGAGAAATCTATGCCTTTGAAAAGCTATAAAAGGATAGCATGATTTGATAAGGAGGAATCTGACCACCTGAGATGTTTAGCTCTGATTTATCCAGAGGATATTTGCCTCTTTATGATGGATCTAAATACCCTTTAGTGTTTACATCACTGATCTGAGGCTATTTATAGTCATGTCAGCTTGACGGGTTAATCAGGTCTATAGTCTCAGTGAGATTTTAATAGTCAGAAATCAAAACAAAACAACTTTATTTTAGTGTGCTTTAGCACCAGTAATGGAAACACCAGAAGGGAGAAGTCAGTAGCTTTTAGAGTAAATGAGTCAATGTGAACAGCAACTTCAGAGAAGTTGAAAAGACCATTCTTCATCTGGACACCCTACAGGTCTTCATGTGTGATTGAGCCATGTGATCCAACGCAGAAGATTGATTAAAAGTTAGATATGGATATTTGGGCATATTTGACTCTCATATTTGACTTTTACAAAGTGTAAAGATTATTTTTATCCTTCTGTATTGGATGATACTCATTGAAGGTACTTGTTCAGGTGTTATGAATACTGGAGATATTTGGCAGTTTTTCAGTTTCAAATATCAAGCAGTTTATTTATGATTTTCACTAAGTGATAGGCATTAAAATTTCCATAGGATTTGTTGTTTCTATGGATCAATGGAAGTAAATCTCTGTCCTGCTTACTGGGAAAGTGAGTGGATTTTTCAATGCTGTGTGGGTGTGATCAAGTTGTTTGTTCCGTACCATGTACATCATTGCTGGGGATGTGGATTTGTCAGGAAACAAGGAGTGCCAGAACTGGAAATTCTCAATTTTCTGAACACCATCTGATGTGGATACAGGAACGGCTGCCATTTTGCCTTTGTCTGGAGACCACATGGGCGCAACCTTCAGGAAGAGTTTGCTTTTGTTCCCCTGGTGAATACCCTTCTGTTGGTGAAACACCTTCTCTTTTGTATACTTTTACTATTAATATTCTTGTTGTTATTGTGTGCATTTCATTCCATTGCTTTGTGCTAATAGTAAATTGTTATTTCAACATAATCTCTCAGTTATTGTCTCTCCCTTACTGGAAGGAACAGGAGAGGGGAAGTGGCTTGTTGGAATTTTATTTCCCATTCTGGTCTTAAAAACAGCATAGTCCCTTAAGAATCTCACTACATAATCTGTTCAAAGCACAGGATTATTCTGCTTAACCTTATAAAATTTACTTTGTTCCCTGGTTAGATTTAAAGAAGCAGTCAACATAAACTAATTTATTCATTCGTGCATTCATACTTCATATAAAAAAATACAACTTTTACATTTCTGGACCCTAGTTCTGCAGATCATGACATGTTTTTAATATAATTTCACATCCAAATGAATACCTTGAAATCTAGATTTTTTTTTAAATCTGACAAAATTAGGTTTAAAAATATTGTGGAGAAAATAAATAAAGCCACTCATTATTAATAAACATACCATTACTCATAAAGAAAATATGCAGGCCCATTCCAAGTCAGTAAGTGTACAGGTAGCCCAGTGCATATCTCCAGCAGCAGGCTTCAGCTGTGCAACTGGAGGGTAAAGAAAAATACCAAATAATTCTCTCCTAAGCTTCATTTATTTTTGGTTCTGTGAATTTCCTAAGCTGTATGTGGTTTTTGGGGCTTCAATGACCATCAGTGAATGTCTTTTCCATCTGTTTCTTCAGACTGCCCTTAGCTGCCCATAAACTTTGCACCCACAACATCCTTTGGCAAAGAGTTCTTATGGCCAGGTGTCTGGTGTCAGATACTTTTCCCCCTTGAATCTCACTTCTTTTCTTTTCTTTCCTATCCTGTATTTTTTCTATTGCAAAACAGAAGGAATAGTTAAGTCCTATCCACCCTGCCTATGTCATCATAATTTTGGAGAATTCTATTCATCCCCCACCTCTCCCCAGCTCTCTCTTTTCCACACTAAATCCAGTATACTTTGTCATTCATACTCCTAGAAGGTATTTTATTAATTTAGCAGAACTGAAAGCTATGATGACCATAATTAGTTGCAAAAAGAGTGCTAGCACACTTTGGATTAAAAAGAGTGATTGGGATAGGGGAAGATAATTCAGTGAAAAGTAGTTCAGGAGAAAATGACAAATGTGTCCCTGTTAGCTACATTTTCAATTACAACTGTCTCAGAATTTTCCTCTGATACTGGTTTAATGAGGGATTCTTCCCAATCTTACCCTCTTTGAAAGAGTAATTTTTTTCATCTTGAAAAGAGAGAAGAGGCATGCTGCTTTTCTTGGCTTTTTATCAACAGTGCCAATATATGTTGAGTATTTAGAACAATACTATATCTAAGTAGTAAAAACATATATTTAATTCTTTTTCTTTCAAATACTGTAACCATTGAACAGTGAAAATGAGGAGAACAGAAATAAAAATAATATTCTCTCTGTGACTAAAAGATGGAAGAATATTATACTCTTTTTGCTGTTTATCCAATTTTTTCCTAGGGGAGATCCAGTTGCCTGTGGTTTTGTCTGTGATTTCAAAAATAGTAGAAACAAGAGCTGGTTTGATGCCAAATAGAAATTACTGTGGCACTGTTGGATTTGCAGAAATCCCCTGCCTAAATCTGAGATGTCAGTCCAGATTTAAGGTTTTGTCTTATTAAAAATAAACTGTTTTAAACAGAAATTTATATCAAGCTTCTATTTCAGTTAAAAGTAAGAGGAATTTCTTCTAGCTGACATTTAACTCAATGTTTATAGATATTTATATTGCACAGGGAAGTATAGCTGGATTTTGACCATATTCCATTCTCAGAAGAAGTGAATGAATAATTTTTAGGATTAATTGTTTTTAAAGAATCTAGCTTTGTTTTATGTGAACAGATTTCTCTCTAAATTATCTGTAATTCAAGTCTACTCTATAATGCTCCCTGCCATGTTACTCTACTGATGGACCATAACTTTACAAACTGAAATGATGCTGTTTAAATTACATGGCAGTACTGATAAGGCATAAGGTATTTTTCCTGTTCCCTGATTATAAAAATATGCACAGACTTCCAGGCTCAGTGCCTTCTAACCTTACATTTAAATGTGGGTTTTGAAATTACTTTAAAATCCATTTTCCATGAACATGAAATGCAATCACTTGCATATTGTCAAAAATAAATCCAAAAGGAGCATGAATATAACTAAAGCTAAATTAAATTGCTCTTAAAAATGGGACTAGAAAAATCTCAGGTATTATTTTCTCAGCTTTTAGTTAATGATATTAAGGGATTTTATGTAAATATTATTGGAAGGTGATATCCTCTCTTTTTGCAATGTAGACACACTGCTCATTGTGTCCTAATCCAGCTGCTGAGGTGCTCAGTATTTCTGTGGCAATTTCTTTATGGGAAAACACATATATTTCACTTTTATATCTCTAAAGATTAACAACAGATCAAAAATATGTTGGATGTAGAACTGTGCTATGCTTCCATTGAAAAATTGTATTTGTACATTGCTCACTTCACAGAAGTGAGCAAAACTAGATTCATGCTTCTAGAGATTTATGAAGTTTTTATCATCTGAGGAGAGTGGCTTTTTGTACTTACTGACACATTGCTTTGAAGGTAAAGTTCATGCAGGAGCAGTCCACCTCCCCCAACATCTTTTCCCTCTAAATTATAATTTCTTTCTTCTCAGCTTAGTGTGTTTCTTCTAACTCTTTATCTGTGAAAAGCACAAATAGTCCTGCAGTTTGTGGTGAGTCCTTGGGTGACTGAGAGAGCGCTTCCTGGCACCCTCCTGTTTTCTGACTTTGGGCTGGAGACCACAACCCAGTTTTGGAAAGATATATTTCCTCTGTTGTGTTCTTGAATGGAGACTAGTCTGTCTTATTCTTTTGCACTGATTAACTCACTCAGGAACCTATGATAGCCATGCACTGGAGCCAGTAATGTGGAAGAAGTGAGAGACTCACATATTTCAAAATACAGGCAGACCTGGCTGCAGCAATCTGTTAAAGAGATGGTGAGGGGCCAGAGGCAACTGTGAGGAGACAGAGATTGCAATTCATTTGGGAAGGAGTAAAGGGATAGAAAGAAACCCTGCTTGAAAACTGGAAATTAATGTGCTTTCTGTGTCCAAAAGGAGGTCTGTCTTTCAGGCTTCCTTAGCCTGGCATTATGTGCAGGATCTGCAGTTGCACTAAAACCTCTGTGGCTACAAAGCATTTTTTGGGCAGAGGGGCATGACAGTGACAGTGAAGGGGGTCTGCAGAAACAGAGTCATGGAGAAGGGCCACTGAGTGCCATGCAGTAAATATTCACCCTCCAGATGCAGCCAACCCACCTTGTTGTCTAGGTATGTCCAGAGGATGTCATGTGTGCTGTTTGTGGTAAGTCCTATGACCCTAGGTTGCTGTCCTTTGACCCCAGGAAAGAATTCACTGACTAATCCAGGGCAGCTGAATAATGCAGTTTGGGAAAGCCTGTAATTACACTTTGGGTGCTTAATTTAGGGGCAAGGAAGCCCAGACTGAAAGATGGGCTTCAAACGTAGCTGCTTGAATGATTTTATTTTGGGTCCCACTTAAAATCTATAGTGAATCATACATCTGCTCTTCTCTGATGAAAGCTGATTATTCCCCAAATCTGCCATAGAGCCAGTCTCCTAAATACTTTACATAAATTCTATTGACTGTTTCATAGCATTGGGGTTCTAGGGTTCCCCCATGCTAATGAGTGTTTCTTAGTTTCATATTACTTCTCTTCTCCCATGATTTATTCAAAGGCTCCCTAATAAATACAGCAGAAATCTGTCAAACACTGTCACAGGACATGGCAACATATGGCATACCATAACTCCTGGAATGTGCAAGCATGAGAATCTTGACTTAGAAGGCATGTGCATCTGCTAACTTTGAGAGTAGAGGACACAGCTTTTGAGAGGTTCAAAAATGCAAATATTCAAAATTGCAAGCAGAAAAATGAAAGAACATGTTCTTACATGTTATGTTGCTTCTCTCATTGGTTAATGATTTGATTTTTTTCTGGAATGATGTTTACTAGATTTTCTAACGAAGCTGCTGAAAATGTATTTTTGAAAAGTTTCTCAGTGTGCTCGCTGTTGAGTGGAGTAATTTTTCCAACCACACAAACTCAAGAAAAGTGTAGAGAAGAACAAAAAAAAATCCCACCAGCATCTATTCAGTTTGGGATTTCTTTGGCAAAATATCCACATAATTCCTTCTCAAATGGAAGATTCAGTTTAGGTTAAGACACCTAAGCACAGTTGTTTTCAACTAGAGTACCTAAGCTTGCACAGAAGTCAATAACCTTGTTGTATCTCTGGGCTCCCAAGAGACTTGCTGCTGACCAGCTGCTTGAGGCAGGAATTCAGGTACCTCAGTTCTCACATTTAGTGCTGTTTTAGGTGTCTGACAGTATTTAAGGCATCTGCAAGAAGTTTAGAAATGCAACTAAAAGGAAATACTTTTCTGGAGCTGCATCTGGAAGTTCAGATTTATTTCTGTGATTTCTTACAACATTATTTTCATAAGGCACTCAACACATTTATGCAGCAGAGATGACAAACACAGCAAGTAGATTTTTTTTCCCCCATTGCATTTAC
This sequence comes from Aegithalos caudatus, assembly GCA_013389925.1. NCBI lineage: Eukaryota > Metazoa > Chordata > Aves > Passeriformes > Aegithalidae > Aegithalos > Aegithalos caudatus. The sequence goes on along the minus strand of WEIU01022702.1, from coordinate 52,389 downwards.
AAAATAGATCCAATTAATTTGTTCCATTAAGAACTAAAGAGCTCAGAATCTGGTTGCAGATTTTCTTGTTGGGTATAATCTTTGTTATATTAAGGTCTGCAGAGATGCTGTGTAGAGGTACTAAAAACTATTCTTATATTGATGACAAACTTAGGATGCTTCTTTATTTTTTCCAAAATAAAGAATTTGGATCATCATGGTTTTTGTGGGTTTTTTTAGCTCTTGTGGCAGGAATACATTCCATGTCTTCCATATATAGATTTATAAATGATGTATTAAAAAATCCATTTACAATCACTATGACAACTATTACATTTAATAGTAGTACAAAGATAATTAGCCTTCACACATCTCAGTGCAGAATTACGGTAATATAAATACCCAGACATATTCAGTGACAATAAAGCCAAGTGTGAAAATGAATCAATACCATTCAATGCAGCTTCCAGTAAGTTTTTAGACCTTTTTGCGTTGACAATGTTTCCATAAAAATAATTTTTAGCCTTCAAGCATTTTTTCATGCATAGAAATCACAGAAACTGTGTGCAGTATGCATTAATATTTCATATCCATTTTCCACAGTTAATTACCACACTTTTAATTTTAGCAATAAGTGAAATGTCCTCTTGCCAAGATTTAAAACCTGAAATGAGGACTAGCAATGTGATACAGACTTAAAAACAAGAGAATCAGTCCAAAACAGATCCATTGGTCAGCTATTTACAAAAGCTCATTTCTGCCCTTCTCTGTTGTATCAAGTACATATTCAGCCTTTTCCAATCTCTCCCTCTTCCCAAGCAGATGTTTTTTAGAAGCCCTGGAAGGTCCCCAAATTCAGGCTATTTTGGAATGAGAGAAAGGAGTAAGCTCTGAGTCTTGGAGTGCTCACAGAGAAGGCTTTGCCAGACACAACTTCCTTTGTGCAGAAGAGGATCAATCTCCAGCACCCTGCTGACCACTTGCTAGGAAATCTAACACAGGAAGAGGATTCCCCCCTGGAGAAAGCCAACACTGGCAATTTAAGGCTATGTGTGTTTTAATCAATTTCTTTAAACAAACTGGACTAAGTAAAACTGTGTTTCTGAGTACACATGTGGAATAATTTACAGTAGATTTGTTTGCAATATAGTATATCACTAACTAGTGACTAGTTAGTGATAACATAGACTAGCAAGTCTACACTTGACAGAAGCCTAAAATGTGTTGTATACCCTTATGGGCCAAATAATTTCCCAATTCCTTGTTTGTTGTTGACGAGTTTGGTTAAATATATTCCACATTTTTCTTTCTTCTTCTTCTTTGTTTTTGTTGTTGTTTATTTTTTTCAATGGTAGAAAGAAAAATTTCCTTTGAGGAAGATGATTGCACCAACCCCTCTCCCTCATTTTTGATTATTTCTTGGGAAAGGTTGAGTATATTTTTCATCTCTTTGATTTTATGAGATGGACATAGCAGAGAATGGCCTCAACAAATGCAGTTTTTGCTTATGAGCCCAATTATCTTGTCACGGTTTCAAATATTTTTACAAAATACAGTTTTTCTTCACTGCATAGCAAAGAATAGATAAAAGCTTGGTTAAGTTTATGCACGCTAAAGGAAATTGTTACATTTCCTAACTTGCCAAACAAAAGCATTAGATAACAAAGGTGGCCTGAAACACTCTGAAGTGTTGCCAGGTTTCTTTCCCTTTTATAGATCACCAAGTATTTGCAAATAATTTAAGGAAGGAGAATAAATCATATAACGTCTATGTAGCTCTAGGTCACTTATTCTGCTTTACAACAGACTTTGGGAAATTCTTTTGATTGAATGCCATTAAGGTAATTTAGGCAGGAAACTATAGTCTCTGCCAGTGGAACAAATAAGGTATTTTATTAGAAAAACTGAGATCTGTTTAGTGTATTTCTAATTGATATTTCCAGATCTTTCCATATACACTGTGCCTATTTTGTTAGAGGTTGCCTGTGGAAAAGAATACTTCACATCCAGAAAGGCTAATGAACTGGGCCATTTCAGGATACCTTATAATCTTTTTTGTCAAACTTTCTTGGCAATATCACCAGAGCATTAAAAATCTGCTAATGCAAAAAGGAAAAGTTGACGTTTGGGATAGGAGCCTTCCAATCTAAACACAAAATTAATGAAAAACATGTAAGATAGTCAAGAACTAGATAGTAAACACTTGGCTTGAGAAGGTAGAAATTATCTGTTTTGTTTTTTAATTACCAGTGTTACAAAGAAAATAATTATGACACAAGTTTTATATTTTGTCTTTTTCTTCTTCCTTTCCTCCTAACTCTGCCCAGTTTATGATATATTTTCAGGATAGCTGGACCATGAGCTCTACTGGCTGGAAACCCTAAAAGTAGTTTAAATGTAAGGAATATTTTTAGTTTCTTTAGACTTTGCTTGTTTTTGTTGTAAGGCTCTAAACCCTGTAAAAATACCACTTTAAAAATTGGCCAGAATAGACACTTTCTATATGAAAATCCATTAGGATTTTGAATTAGCACAGAGTGCATTGTGGCACAGAGCTGCCATGTTCCTAAATGCCTGTAGCAACATTGATTTCTGTCTGAATGTAGTTTTGGCTATTTTTAGGAAATGTTGGTACTGAGTATTTTAAGGAAACAGTTATACTGGTGATTTCATGCAGAAATGCTGGTCAGGAGATCATAGCCACTTAAAAAAGGTCTCCACAGCTCACATTGTGAAATTGTCTGGAAAGTACTTTCCTATAATTTATATTAAAATCATATCTGAGTGAAAAAGAAATGAAGCACAAATATTTGTGTTGGTTTAATTAGCTTTTAGAGTGCTTTAAAGTAAACCTGAAATTACATCAGAGTAAGGAAAATATATATTTTTTAATCATCCTGATAAAATCATACCATGGTATTTGTCACCTGAACAAATCCATAAAATACCTTCTTGTAAAGCCAGAGGGCTCTCTGCTGTAGTATAGTAAATAATATTCTAAAAATCAAAATCACCTAAGAGGAAGGTTGCTGTGTCCTGTTCATAAAAGCCTTCCTCCCTTCCCCCCGCCAAATGTGATTAGCTTTTGGCTATTCCTCATAACACAAATTTTAAGTTCTGTAAGACAACAGGAGTAAAAAACAAAACAAGGCAAATGTAGCTCTTTCAGTAGCTGTACTTCTTGAACTTCAGCCTGAAACATCCCTCATTTGTACAAGATTCTGTTAATTTGTGTGCAGGAAATTTTATACTCTTATCAGGAGTGTGGGAGGAAGTACAAACTCTGGTAAAAAGTGCTTTTTTTTTGCACTTGAAAAAAAACAGACATTGCTGATGGATGATTTACTGAGGCAAATAAAAATACTACTTTGTAAGGGATCCCAGGATGCAATGTAAACTATCCCAGCACAGAGAGCCCAGCTCTTTTCAAAACTGCAGGCTGGATGCTAATTCTGGCAGTCACTCGCTGGTCCTGTGAGAGTGAGTCATGCATCGCCTGCAGATACAGCAGCAGCACGTGGGTCTAAGAGCCCCTCGGCCCCCGCTACAGCTCCCTGCACTTGGTGCACCTCAAGAGCAAGGCAGAACCCCACCTTTCCTCATTTCTCTTTAAAAGGTGCATTCCCTTGCTTCTTAACACTGCTAGAAACAGCTTGGTGATGAAAAGAAGTTGTGGAAGTTGAGGCAAATAGGCATTTCTGTATAAAGAAAGTGGCATAAATATTTTACACAGGAATCACACACCCACTTAAATCTAGTGAATAAAGTTACACTATGTACTGTAGAATTATGCTTTGTGACTCATTCCAGGATAGTAGCAGATGTTCATGAAGCTCAGCACAAAAAAAAAAAAAAAAAAAAAAAAAAAAAAAAAAAAAAAAAAAAAANAAACAAAAAAAAAAAAAAAAAAAAAAAAAAAAAAAAAAAAAAAAAAAAAAAAAAAAAAAAAAAAAGGAAAAAATGTCCCCATACATTCCTAATATTTTCCCCACATCATTACAGAGATGCAAGACACCTCTCTCTAGCACTTTGAATGAGTCACTCCATACAATATGAATAAGTGCAGAAAAATACAAGATTACATGAGAATCAAGTATTCAGACAGAGTCAAGAGTTTAGAGACTTTCTCCTGGGAGCCAAAGATTTATACTTCAGATAAATTATTCCATCCAGTGCTGGGACAGATACAACTGCTCAACTACTAGAATTTTCTGGACATATAAAAAAATAGAAATAAATGTTGATGCACCGTACTCTTGCCTGTAAATACAGCATTAGTAAGATGCTGCTAGACTCATCCTGATAATCAGAACTGTTGAAGGACGTGGAGTACATCAGAGTTAGGGGAAAGGGCTACAAAGTAATCAAGAATGTGGAAAGAAAAACCCTCCCGCTGTGAAGCTTAAGTGGTTGAAGTGGTTCTTTTTGGTTTAATCAAAGAGACTATTGAAAGCAAAGCAGTCACTGTACCTAGTCACTGACAGGTAGAAAACAAGTCTTACATCTGTTCAGTCTCATTTATAAAACCTTTGACCAGTTTACCCTAAGAATTTCCTATTCATAAGGATAGGAAAACCTCAAAACAACTTTCAGGGGTGATGGTGGAAAAACGTTGTTTGGATCACTTAAAACTAAATTTGATCTCGCTAAACATTAGTTTAATACACTGTATTAAATAGTATCTGAATGACAGTATCTGAATAATTTTGGTGGATTTTGTGGTTTTGTTTTTTGAGAGACTACCTGTAGCCATTTTCCTTTCCTTTTCTCAGGCTCAGCTTCAATCACCATTCCTGATTCCTATAATCTCTCCTTCCTCAATAGTGCAGAGGGTTGGGGAATAAGATTTGTTGGCAGGTCATAACAGCTCCCCTCTGCTGCTCTTTGATTTTCCCTTGCTCGAGTGTGGGACTGTCACAGGCTCACCACTCTTACCAGAAAACTTCCCTGTGTGGGCTCCTCCCCACAAGCCACAATTCCCACCAGGAGCCTGATCCTGTGGTGGGTCTCCACAGGCTGCAACTTCCTTCAAATGTGCAACCACCTGCTCCTGCCTGGCATCTGCCATGGGTTGCTCTTTGGATATCTGGTCACTGTGGACTTTCATGGGTTTCAGGGAGCAATCTGCATCACTGTGGTCTTCCCCAAGAGTTGGAGAGGTCTTGTCCAGCACCTGGAGCACCCCCTGTCTCCTCTCCCATGGACCTTGCTGTCTTCAGGGCTGTTTCTCTCTCATCTTTCCTCACCCTTCTCTGCCAAGCAGTATTTTGCCCTTTCCTAAGCATACTTTCCCCAAGTCACCACCACTGGGGTTGCTGGGCTCAGCTGTGTCCTGTGGTAGATCTGCTGGAGCTGACTGGAACAGGCTGTGCCCAGCATGGGGCAGACACAGCCTCTCCTGGATCACTGAACTCAATACAAGGATAAATAACTGCAATGCAATCACCTGTGACATAGAGGAGGTCACTGTAGGTCTTTTATTTGATTCTTCTGGTGTTAAACTCCATAAAAAAGTATTTTGAAATGGTTTCATGGTCAACAGGGCACAAGTGCTGAAAGAATGGGATCAGGTAGCATGAAGTTTTCACACCACATCACTAAAAAAATGTGACAGCATGCAATTAACTTTATATAAGCTAGTGAGAGATGACAGCTAGATGCCTACTTTATTTGCTACCAGTTAATGTTGCATTCAAAATGCGGCCTTGGAGACAAAAGGCTCTTTTTCACATTGCCAACATGTGAGATGAGGCTGCTAAGGGTGAAAACGTATCGTGGTGGCTCAGGTGTGCAAATTTGATAGCACTATTACTTTCAAGTCACCTGCAAATACAGATAAAACTCCTTAGTGCAGGGCCCTACCTCCTCCACAACAGGCACATAATCCACTGTGGGTTCAATTATAGATTAATTTTTATATCAAATAAATTAAGTTGTTTATATTATCATTGTTATCACATATCATTGTAACTCACAAAGGAATCTCCCCAAACCCTCTAAGAAGTCACTTGTCATCCTAAACAAGTCCAAAGAAAAAGTGTTTAGAATGTCTTCAAACTACAATAAACCAAAATAGAGGAACACTTTGAAAAAAATCTCTGGCAATAAAAAGGTATACGTGTGTACGTTAAAACCTTTCCTAACATGAGTAGAACATTATAGATTTATGGTTGCAGATAAGCTTGTTCCTAATCTTTAAGTCACTAGCCAAATAATTTCATTGAGCTGAAACTGTCATCAACCAGGTTTGAGTTTACTATGTGTAACTCAAGGGGGCACACGTGCTCCCTGAGGCAGTGAGGAAGTGAATTGAAATCCAGCTTAAAATAGCTACACACCTCCCAAAACCTCCAGCATTTACTGTCCCAAGAACTCCAATTTACTGTCCAGGAGAACAAACCTTTGATCTTTTAAAGAATGAAATGAATAATGAGTATGTAGAAGTCATGGTTAAATTGTGCTGCAGATCAAAAATAAGTGCAACAAAACTAAAAAAGGACAAAATATTGGTGATTGACTCTTTGGTCAACACCTGCAAAGGAAGCCCCTACTCTAAGAAGTGTCCAAGACAGGGGAAAGAGAGAGGAGATAAGGAATATGTCAGGTAGCAGACTCCCCTCTGCACACCAGCCTTCCTGATCTCTCTTAGCACTGGTTATCAGCAGTGCTTCCTGCCACATGGTCTTCTGGGCTGACAGATGCATGCTCACATCTTCGTGACTGTGTAGCTGAAAAGTGGTTTCTTTCAGTATTTCTTTTATTTTTATTGTACTTTCCAATTGATGTTATTTTCATTTCTGCACCTCAGTTTGCATATATTAATATTTTGTCTGAAATAATTATTCCATACATGTAGAGCACTGCAGAAAATATATGCATTTAAGATGATCCTCTTCAAAGGTAGGTACCCCAAGAAGACATCCCAGCCACGGAATGAAAGGGAGCCTTGATTTTAAAGGGAGTTTAAAGAAAGAGCTCTGTCATGAACAATTGAATGTCTAATGTCTAATGGCAGGTCAGTATCTGCATCCCAGACAAATATTGGAGAGCCCAGAGTTGAGAGTAGAGAGAGTTGAACATCTTGGAGTAAGTGATCCTTGAATACTAACCAACTTTCTTGGGCCTGTCTTCCCTCCAGGGCTTTATCCCATGGTATTCAACCAAGCAGATTCTTGAAGAGGCCAAAGTCGGCTCTGCTGACTTCAGGGTAGTGAACTTACAGTGTGCCTTCTTCACTTGCCTTGTTCTTGAGCTCCAACATGTCATAGTTGCTGTCTTAAAGCCTCATATTTGCCATCAGCCCCACCTCGTGAGCAAGAAAGAAGACCAGCATAGCACCTCTCCTTGTTGGCTCCTCTGTCACTCAGACAAGAATTTATCCTCAGTATATTCCAGAAACCTCTTGGATTGATTATGCTTTTATCTTTGTTTTCCTGGTCAGGTGGTTTGTGTCAGACCCCTGTTACAATGTCACCTACCCCTGCCCTCCCTTTAATCCTCACCCGTGAGCTCTCAGTCATCTCCTCATCCATCCCACACCAAACATCGTGCTCTAGCTGGTCACTGACAGAGAGAGTGCCAATGTCCTCGTCTCCTCTGCTTGTCCTTCCTAAAGAGCTGGTGTCCTCCCATCCCAACACTCCAGTCACATGATTCATCCCACTATGTTTCCATGATTCCACTAACATCATAACCCTGCTGGCATGGTCATACCTTTAACTCCTCTTGCTTATTTTGCATTCTCTGTCCATTTGCATAGTGGCATTTAAGTTGACCCCCAATGAGCCTGACTTCCTGGCTGGAATGACTGAAATTCCTTTGGGCTGGTCTGCAGGTACTTCTGCTGACCTGTGATCCTTCTGCAGGTTCTGGGCATCTATTGCTGACACAGGCATCAAACCGGTAGGAATGGGATGATCTGAGCTTTCCCCCCCTCTCCCCTCCCTAGTTTAATTTAAAGCTCTCTCCACCAGTTTGGCAACCTTATGGCCTATGTGTGTGCCACGGATATTCACTCTTGATTCCAAGGCTGTGCAGAGTTCCTTTCCACTGGGACAGATCCACACAAGGGTGCATGTGCATCAAGTGAACAGAACAGGTGTCTGTTTCAGCAGAAGTTGTGAGTTTTGAGGATCTTGGAAAAGCTGGGGTCCAAGTCCTATCCTTGAAAAAGGTACTGCAAAATAGGAAGGAGATTCTTGCTATCTCAGTGCTATTTTTTACTTTCTGAAAAGCCTTATTAAACTGAGAAGCTCTTTTTAAAAATATATCATAAATCATTGCACAGTTTATTGTCAGCCTGTCTTAACAATTAGCAGAATGTTAATTATAAAAGTGCCTAAAATTAAAGAGAACAAGTTGATTAAAGACATCAAAAGTGAAGTCAAATATTAATCTTTTTTATTGTGCTTTGTTTATTAATTGCTCCTTTTCCTAAGTAAGCATGGAAAAAAAGACTATTTATTTTTCTTTTTCTTGTCTCTTTTTTTTCCCTTTTTTTTAAGGTACAGCCCTGTATTTCAGACTATTTCACTATATGAGCTGGAACAGACAGAATTTTGCTTGAAAAATGGGATAAAAGCTTAAAAATTTGAACATTTAGCAAATGCCAAAATGTATTCTAGTCCAGGTTCTCACTTGGTGCTGCTGGAGGTTAGTGTCTTTGACGTCAATGGAACAGTTCTCATTTCCAACAGGTGCACTCCCAGCCCACTAGCCCAGTGTTTACACCATATACACCATAAGGGAAACAAAGGAATACTGAGAGAGCTTTATCTATTTGCCTAAAGTAAAAACGCTGTTTTCTTACGGGTGAGTGCCATAAACTTGCTGGTTGAGTGCATGTGCTCAAATAAAGGCGACATTGTTTTCCATACTCAGTATAGACTGTTGGATTTTCAGAGCTGGTTTGCTGTTTACCACAAACACAGAGGGCTTTGTACTCTCTTTGACCTTTGGATAAGAATTCATCCTTTGAAGTGTTCATGATTTCTCTAGATTTGACTAAAACACATTTTTTCTTTGTGGTCTAGCCAAAATTCTTCCTTCAAGAATTGCTTGATGGTCACAATATGGGCTCTTCACTTCACAAAAGATATTGACATACTGAGGCATGTCCAGAAAAAGGCAGCAAATCTAGTGAAGGGTCTAGAGATTAAATCCCATGAGAGGTTGAGGACCCAGGGTTTAGTCTGGAGGAAAAGGCAGCTCAGGGGAGAATTTATTACTCTCTAGAATGGCCACTAAGGAGGTGGAGGTCAACCTCCCAGGCAACCTGTGACAGGACAAGAGGAAATGGCTGCAAGCTGCACCAGAGGAGGTTCAGGCTGGACATCAAGAAACATTTCTTCACTGAAAGGATGGTAAAGCATTTGGAATGGGCTGCCCAGGGAGATGGTGTAGTCATAATCCCGACAGGTTTTCAAGAAGAGACTGGATGTGGCAATGAGTGCTGTGGTTTAGCTGACATGGTGGGGTTCAGTCAAAAGCTGGACTTGATGATCTTGGAGGTCTTTTTCAATCTTAATGATTCTATTCTTCTACATCTCCATGGGAAAATTTTATGTTTTAAATGAATGAATAAAACTTACATATCTACACATTTACTTTTTAAGACATCCCCAAGGCTATCCTACTGCATCCTACTATAATTGTGGCAGTATGAGGCTCAAAGTGGCTGAGGTGATTTCCTTTTTCTCTCAAGCAGACCTATATTGGAGAAGATTAAATTCAATGAAATAGCTCAAGTGATCCAGGAGTATTTCAGATAACAAATCTATGAAAGTAAAATTACCCCTTTGTGCCTTTCTGTAACGTATAATCTTGACTTCTGTGTCTCTCTTCACCCTCCTCTGCCTCATAAAATAGTTATTGAAATATTCCTCTTCTGACACTGTCAAAGCCCACTGTGCTTTCACTTACAAAACTCCTCTCTTATCCTTCAGCTCATACTATAGGACACTAAATTGGGAGGAACTTTCCACTGCCTGAAGGGCAGAGATTAAACAAATTAGACAAATTAGAGATATGGACAATCACCAACCATGTGAAACAACATCATAAAAGATGCAGTTTTCTAGAACACTGATCTTCATCAGGATTAGTTTTATAAATAACCCTTTGAATTTGCTGTTTCATTTTTGAGAACAACAGTTACTGTGGTCATGTATGCCAGGGAAATGAAGAGTTAAATAACAGACATTGTCAGAGCATTACTTTCAACCTTATAGCAATGGTTTACATTCTGTGAAATTCCCATAGTTATAGGTGAGACAATTCATTATTCCTTCTCAGTTCTTGCCTACAGATTTAAGGCCTCTCTCTCATGTCTTGGTGCAGTGTGGTACTTTTGTCTGCCTTATTCCAGCTGCTTATTTGGTATCTTTTACAGAGATATAAAGCCATTTTTCACTCAAAATCTTTCCAGTAGTAATAATTTCTTTGCTCTACTGATTTCTACTGTTTGGGCCATCATAGTGCTTAGATAAACAAGATCTGTTTTAAAATGTCTCAAATGATTGGTTAGTGTTTCTACAGTTAGATGAATGACCAGGAAACAGAAAGAAACTATTCTTCTTGATCCAAGGACACCTTTAAGAACTTTTAGAATGGCTTAAATCTCTTGGCGTTAAAGTGAAAGTAGGAACAAGAAAAGTGTGTGAGTATGTGTCAAATAGTTGTGTTTGTTCTTTAGACCTTTAAAAATATCCTGGTCTGATAGGATTTATGTATTCACTAAGTCTTCAGTTTGCAACTGCTTGCTGCTGAATTTAAAACCTGCAAGAAATCAGAGCGGACTTTCACTACACTATCTTTGTACATCCTACACTTAATCCTGTCTTTGGCTAGGATAAGATAATTTTCTGTGTTTTGGTTTTAGGATGAGAATAATGTTGTAAACACACTGACATTTTAGTTGTGGCTAAGCAGTATTTACAGTAAACCAAGACCTCTTTGACTTCTCATGCTGCCCTGCCAGCAAGGAGGCTGGTGGGCCACAAGAACCTGGGAGGGAACACAGGCAAGATAACTGACCCAAACTGGCCAAAGGGATATTCCATGTCATAAAATGTCATGCTGAACAAAAATACTGGGGGGATTTGACTGGGGGACAGTGGATTGATGCTTGACAATTAACAGGTCAGTGGGTGATGAGCAACAAGAAGAGAATAACAAATTCTGTGTCCAGGATGAGAGGGGCCCTACCTTCAGCCAGGTGGGACAACGTAATTTATTGGACTGTGTGGATCCAGTTGGCCTGGCACATTATATCCACAGGCTCTAGCAGACACCAGTTCTGTGTCATCAAGGCCTAAAGGGGCAGAACCCATCTGGATTCTGTGACAGGGAGGATTTGGCTTTATCATCATGTAGGTTATTCATGAAAATATGAAACAGTATTGACTCCTGAGGAGTGCTGCTTGTGACCAATCTGACCATGACAAAACTGATCTGTGAAGTGTCAACCCAATGTGTGGTTCCATGGCTTTTGGCATAGATGTTTTAATCTCCTAAGCTATATTGTTGCAATCATTAGAGAGACTTATTCTGCAGTTCCAGATGTAAAACTGAATCATCTTTTAATTTACAGTTACTAAGTAGAATATGTTTGGCCCTTCTGAGCTTGGGTATCTGTTTAAAATTTGGTTAGAATTTTTTTCTTCAGTGAAAATGCAAAGTCTTTGATGTAACCAAATCTAGTATAAGGGAATAATTTTAAAATATCATTTTTCCCATCTAGAGTACATATTTCTTCTGACCCCTTGGTCACATTCAGAAGTTTTTCCAGGGTCTAGGGCTGCTTAATCCAGTAAGCTATTTTTCCACTTCAAAATATAAGAAAAAAAGGTTTTCTTTTATTCAGATCTCAACACATTACTAAAGTTCATTTTTTGAATATATAAAATCCTTCTGGAATCTCTCAGAAATTTTATACACTACATGTGATGTTATATATAGATATATATATATGAATATATAACAGCTACAGTGCACTTATGTATTACACATCTCATCCTTTCAAAACAAGACTGGTTTCCACATCCTTCAGAAGCACCAAATCATTGTTTTGAGGTATATCTAGATCTGTTGGCACACAAGCGCTCACATTTGAGACTGTTACTTTTTTTTTTTTTTTTTTTTTTCTTTTTTAAATAAGAAACAGGTATTCTGGGAGATTTTCATTTCACATTTTCTGTTTGTTTCAACAAACGGAAAATGATTATAAATTATATTGTTCCTTAATGAGCTTCAGTGGGTGTAATCAAATGTCAGGACTAAACAAATCCATTCCTATACTCTGGCTGCCAGCAGCTTAATGCATTCATTAGTTGATCCATTTTAAGCTACAAGAAACCATTTTCTGCCTTGCTTCAGTCTCTTAGAGCCAGTCCAAGACCACCACAGTTACTTATTTCATATACATCTTTTAGTTTTAGGATCTTTTGTCAACTTCCTGGGGATGGGAATGGAGGAAAGCAGATTATATTTTGCTTGTGCATTTCCACAAAACTACTAAAATCACAGCTTCTTATCCCACTATTTTTCATATATGAACAGCTGATCCTTTCTTTAACACAGAATCACAGAATTACAGGATGTGTAGGTTGGAAGAGACCTTCAAGATCATTGAGTCCAACCCAGCCCTAACACCTCATCTAGATCATGGCATCGAGGGCCACATCCAGTTTTTCTTTAAACACATCCAGGGATGGTGAGTCCACCACCTCCCCGGGCAGACTATTCCAGTACTTAATCACTCTTTCTGTGAAAAACTTCTTCCTAATATCCAACCTATATTTCCCTTGATGCAGCCTGAAACTGTGTCCTCTTGTTCTGCCAGTTGCTGTCTGGAGAAAGAGACTGACCTCCACCTGGTCACAACCAAGTTTCAGGAAGCTGTAGAGAGTGATAAGGTCACCTCTGAGTCTCCTTTTCTCCAGGCTAAACACCCCTAGCTCCCTCAGTCATTCCTCACAGGCTTTGTGTTCCAAGCCCCTCACCAGCCTCGTTGCCTCCTCTGGACACACTCAAGTGTCTCAAAGTCCTTCCCAAACTGAGGGCCCAGAGCTGGACACAGCACTTGAGGTGTTGCCTCACCAGTGCTGAGTACAAGGGAAGAATGACCTCCCTGCTCCTGCTGGACACACCATTCCTGATCCAGGCCAGGATGGCATTGGCCTTCTTGGCCACCAGGGCACACAGCTGGCTCATGTTCAGCTGCTGTCACCAGAGCCCCCGGGTCCCTTTCTGCCTGGGCACTGTCCAGCCACACCATCCCCAGCCTGTAACATTCCAGGGGTTATTGTGGCCAAAGTGCAGGACTCGGAACTTGGATTTATTAAACATCATCTTACTGGACTGTGCCCAACCATCCAACTGTTCCAGGTCTCTCTGCAGAGCCCTCCTACCTTCCAACAGATTGACACATACTCCTGGCTTAGTGTCACCTGCAAATTTACTAATGACAGGCTCAATACCCTCATCCATGTCATCAATACAAATATTGAACAGACCTGGTCCCAGCACAGATCCCTTAGGGACAGCACTGGTGACTGTCCCCAGCTGGATGCAGCACCATTCACCACCACTCTCTGGGGCCTCACCATCCAGCCAGTTCCTAACCCAGCAAAGAGTGCTCCTGTCCAAACTGTGGGCTTCCAGCTTTTCCAGGAGTATTCTGTGGGAGACAGCATCAAAGGCCTTGCTGAAGTCCAAGCAGACAACATCCACAGCCCTTCCTGCAACATAATGTTGTCCAGGCTTGTCACTGGAAAGATCATAACATTTGTTCACAATGACAACAGTATTGCCTTCTTCTAGACAGGAGTGAATGTTGCCTGCAGCAGAGACTTCGTGCTGGAGTATGTGAGCCTTTTTTCTTAGTATTTCAATTTCCAGACAAAAACTCTGTCATGCTCTTTTCCTAATGTTGTGATATTATGCTTCTAGACTGACAAAAAGATCTTGAATATTTCTAGGCTGATTAATTCCTAATTTTTTTCTTATGAAATTTTGGTTTTACACTTTTAGATAAACTGAAATCTGTCACAATATCCTAACTATGCAGCAACCCACCATAGAAATTAATGACCCATTACATTGCTTTCTTTTTCTGACTTTATATTTCCAGTTTTCTCATTTTTATATCTGTGTGGGAGGTTGATGCAATGCTGATGTGCTTCTAAATGAGAAATCACCTCTCATCAACTACCTAAGTAGAGTACATTTTGATGAATTAAGCTAGGAGCTTTCTGGAGTTGAAGATCAAAATGAAGTTTCTCTTGAGAAAGAGAGAAAAAGCACAAGCTTTTATCTCTGAAAATCTTTGAAGATGTTTTCAACTTGTTTTTAAGTGTTTTTTCAAAATGTTGAATCTGTTTTACCTGCTCCACTCTTCCCCAATAAATGTAATGCACAATCAGCAAACTATTCTAGTATTTGAACTAAACTTATTGTACATTAAGGGACAGACACACTCAGCTGGTCTGAACTCCACTGAAGGTGGAGCTAGAGTAAAGGCAATTCCAATTACATTGCGTCTTATGCAAATGATCTCGGAAGCTTAGCATTCCTGGGCTTGTCCTGTACTTGGATAAGAGACCATCTGGAAGTCCCAGATAAAGTAGGCACGAGCCAAGATGTCGTGGCTGAACACTAGACCACAGAAAGTGAATGAGTTAGAAGGCAACATTCTCCCCCTCATCACTGGTGGATGAGTCAGAGAGCTAAAGTTACCAGTACTATTTTCATTCCATCAGTGAGAAATGTCTTGGGCTTATCCCATAACTTGAAAACATTAACATTAGTGGGGTTATATGAAACTTTAGCTTCACAGGGACCTTTAACCAGGGTAAACAATCCTACCCTCTATGATGCCCACGCTTCTGGAAAATTATACAAATGTACCAAAACTTGTTAGCATTTCTGTATTGGGAATGAACATACGGTGCGTAAATAGCTATTCTGTTTTTGCTGCTCTTACTTATCAGGCAAGTCTTGTGTGCTGTGACTAGCATGACAGCTTTTTTTAATACACCTCTCATTTATTCAGAAGTGAAGAGCTTATTTTGGCCCCCATTTTAGCAGAGAAAGTGAAAAGTTTTTTGTCCTTCCGAAGGAAACCTCCTCCAACCATTCAATGAATAGTATGATGTGCACATAGTCCTGTGCTGTACAGTAACCAGCATTTTCAAAGCAGAAGCTTTATATGAAATATTGAGTATTTTAAGGAGGGCTCCTGCTTCTTTGTGTGTGGTGAATTGGGTTGTGTGGATCACTGAGAGAATATAGCAAGGATGGGGGAAAGGGGAATGGGAGCATGGAGAAAAAACTCACCTAGGAAAAAAGAGAGGTTAAACTACTAACTTTTCATTTTAGGCTAAATTGTCAGTTCTCTCCTTGTAATGGAATAACACAATAATCCCACAATATCTCTACCACTGGTGTGGTTTAAGCCTAGATGGAAAAGATCATTAGTTACAACATAGGAAAATTTAAATTCATTGAATAGTTGTGAAGCTGAAATTTAATATTTGGTCTGATAATAACAAAGAAAAAAATATTCTTATGGTACACTAGAAGATGTGCAACTTTTAAGACAACTTGTTAAATCACATAAAACCAGAAGAATGAAATCAAGATGAAAAGCTACGGTAAATATTTTCCTCACTACTTCTCACCATTCAGATTCTGAATATGGAAGTTGTTCCAGCTTTGTGTTGCAGAATTTCTCTTCACTGAGTAGCTCTTTTCACTCTTTCATTCTCTCCTCCTTTTCTGGCAGTGAAGCACATTCTTTTCCCCCGTAATGTAATTATACACAAACTAACAAACTTAACCATATTGCCATAATCTAGCATCACCCACAATCTGGCAGATGCCACTGACTGAAAACACAGCTCTACTTTAAAGTAAGTCTTACTTTACAGATGCACTGTTTCTATATTTAAAAACACAGTTTCCATGGCATGACAGCACTGTCTGTGTATACAGGGGACTTACACTAAAGCTTCTTTGTGTGGTTATTCTTTCTTCAGCTCTCAGAAGCAACACTAATTCGGAATTAAATGTGTGCAAGGATTCTTATTTAAGATTCTGAATTCTGAATAATTTTGAAATTACAGTAATTTGTACTTTAATGTAATTGCTACTTAGGTTGTCTGATTCAGAATTTGTGGTTTTAATTTGAAACAGCTATTGACTCTGTTTACTTGGGAAGCAGGGTCAGTATTATACTTGGAGATCCTTCTACTCACTGAATTTATCTTCTCATTCCCATACTTTTTGTACATAGAAGCACAGTACACGCACAGAATCTTCTATCTGATATAGTGGGTTTACTGTAGTCCAGTGACAGCTATTGCAACTGCAGTGAAGTTGTTTGGATTATAATATCTAAGAGTAATGTCACAGAGCATGAGCTTGAGACCTTGCAAATATCAAAGCACAACTAGCTTTGCCTAAATATGAGTTACAAACAAGTCACGGGAGAGACAAACAATTAAATTTTAATTACTTGAATTTCCTGTCTTTTTTTTTCTTTCTTTCTTGGCCACTGAAATAATTTAAAACTCTGCCTAGCACATACATTTAAAAATGTGTTCTGCAACCTCACTATTTCAATGTAATTTATCAAAGTTGTAAAAAAATACAGACCCCTCAAGGTCTAATTCTTTCCAAAGGCAGAAATCTGGATGTCAGTGTTTAAATCTAAAATTTCATGTAAGTTACAGTTCAGCTAGCTCTTGAAAAGAAGAAATTTCCGTTGTCCTCATTGCTGTCTGAGATGCATAATGTCTTTCTTCACCCCATTTGCAGAAAAGAAGCAGTTATGGAAAATGGAAGGCTATATCAGGCTTGTAAATAAGCTATTTAGTTGTTCAGTTGCTTAATTCAAAGGGTTAAGAATAAAGTAATCGTAGATGAAAAAGTAAGTATTCATACACTAGAAGAGCATATCACAATATTTAAATATTAAAGATATGAAATATGAGGAAAATGAGAGAGCACTTAACAGTCTTTTCAACACATTTTTCCAAATTTCTCTAGGCAGAGTTTCTTGGAAAGAACTTCTTGAAAATTCATCTTTGAATGGGATTCTAAAAGCACTGTCAATGATGATGATTGTTTATAGGTGAGGGAGTATTTTCATTTAAGGACTGATGAATCTTTCTTGTTTTTAATCACAGCTCATCACGCTAACATATAAATAAGCAAATTTCAAATTAATAACTTATTTTCCTGAAAACAAACACTCCAATCAGGGTTTCACAAAAAGTTTTTATTCAAGGGGTTTTTTTTAAACAGCCAGACTAATCAAGTTTAAGAATCTTAAATATGAACCAGATCACCCTTTTTTCCTTTCTGCCTATAAAAGTTAGTCTCTCTTACAGCCAATAAAGGGGATAGATGGTTTTAGAAGAAAAGTTCTTAAATTGCACTCATTCCAGTAGCTCATCCAAGAATTAAATCTAACCTTTCAACATTGTTTTTACTTTGTTTTGACATACCACCAATGGCTTTCCAAAAGCTCTGGGACACTATAATCTCTACTGGAAAGTCACTTCCTAATGGAAATATTCTTTAGTTTCTTTTGTTCCCTTCTCTCCTTGATGGACTGGTGGCTGCTCGTCCACAGAAATGAACGGGATGGGTTGTACTGAGTGTTAAAAGGTCAGGGATGTGAATCAAGAGAGAGGTGCTTGTTCAAAGTCATTCATCTAGTCATTCATTTCAAGTGGGAAATGAATTTCTCATTGAAGAAATATGTTTTCCTTTTAACTTAATTGCTCTTACACTCACACCATAAAGTACATGAGTGTTACTGGGAACACAAAGAACTGTGATGAAATTCCGCAGTTACTGTGAAAGCCATTCTAGAAATTCCTTCTGAATTGATGTAAGTTATTAAAAGAAAAAAAAAAAAAAACCACACCATTTTGTGTTCTTGGCTCTGTCAAAATATTGGGAAGCCACAAGAACTAAATTTTGATTCTGCTTGAGACTAGACAGAAGCAGGAGGGAATACTTTCCACCATCTTGTTATCAATAAAAAGCAACGTATGTCCTGTAGAAAAGACTCTGCAGTATTGGGATCATCTAAAAGTTAGCATATATTGTCTTGAATACACAAGGATATATAGTACACTCATAAACTCCAGCTTTTTCAACATGGTGGCATATTGGTTTTACCCAACACAAGCAGGTATGAATTATCTCTATTTATTTTTATTTATTATTCTCATTCTAGGTAAGGAGATTGAGTGTACCCTCAGTAAATTAGTGGATGACACCAATTTGCGTGAGACAGTCAATTTCCTATACAGTAGGAAGGCTCTGCTGAGAGATCCAGACAGGCTGGAGAGATGGACTGACCAGTGGTATGAGGTTCAACAAGGCCAAATGCTGGGTCCCACACTTTGACTACAGCAGGCCCATGCAGCACTACTGAGGCAAGAACTAGAGGGGAAGAGTTCCTGGAACTCTGTGTTGTGGAAAAGGACCTGGGGAGTGCTGGTCAGCAGCTGAACATCAGCTAGCGTGCGCCCAGGTGACCAAGGAAACCAATGTCATCCAGGATTGTATTAAGAACAATGTGGCTAGCAGGACTAGGGGAGTGATTCTTCCACTGTATTCAGCACTGGTGAGGCCACACCTCGAGTGCTGTGTTCAGTTCTGGGTGCCTCACTACAAGAAGGACATTGAGGGGCTGGAGGGAGTCCAGAGAAGGGCAATGGAGCTGGGGAAGGGTCTGGAGCACACGATTTATCAGGAGCAGCTGGAGAAAAGGAGGCTTGGGGGTGACCTTATTGCTCTCTACAATTTACCTGAAAAGGGGTTGTGGCCAGCTGGGGGTCTGTATCTTCTCCCAGATTAGCTCTGAGAGGATGAGAGAACACAACCTCAAGATGCATCTGGGGAGGTTTGGGCTTGAGATTAGGAGAATTGCTTCACAGAAAGGGTTGTTAAACGTTGGAATTGGCTGCCTAGGAAGCTGGTGCAGTCATCCTTGGAGGTGTTAAAGAAACGATTGGACATTGCACTCAGTGTCATGATCTAGATGACACGATGGTGTTTGGTCAAGGGTTGGAATGCAGTGATCTCAGAAGTCTTTTCCAACTAATTGATCCCGTGATTCTGTCATTCTCTAGCTTCCCGTTTGCTTCTGGATAAAATTCAAGATATTAACGCCATATGAAGTCGCAGACTTTCACTGTTTAGTTATGGAGGGTTTTGTTGTGACTGAGCTTTTTTAGGGCTCCGTGATATTTCCTGAGGAGTCAAACCACATTCACATGCTTCACATGGTGGTGACTTCACAAACTGTGATTACAGTCAATACCCAAACTCTCCACACTTTTATAGTATCTTCCTTGTTACACATTATTTAGGTCTAAGGTAAGAATTCAAAGACTCATTACCTCTCTGATAGGCTGTGAGTATTTTAGCATAATTAGTAACTAAAAAATTAGGAAATGCTATCTGCTCTGAGCACTGGCACACCAGCAGAGTCAATACACGACTGAATACATTTGTAATAGTGCTACAAAATTTTTTCCGTTTCTGTTACATATTTAAAACACATATGGCATCAAAATTATATTTAGGAGACAGGCTACTAGGGCAGTAAATACAGAGCAAATCCTTCAAGTCAAAGGGCCATTGCTGCTGGTAGGCTGATGCAAGGTAGGATTTTGGCTGTGGATGCCACTAGATGTGACTGTTTTTTAACTAATGTTGTAGAGAAAGGGTGTCATTACTGCTACTACCCCTGTTGTATCATAATAGTCCTGGGACTGGAAGATATTTTGTGTTTTATTTAATGCATATGTTTGAATATGTATTTGTAAATATATTTGTATATAAG
The DNA here is from genome assembly GCA_013389925.1 of Aegithalos caudatus. Taxonomy (NCBI): domain Eukaryota; kingdom Metazoa; phylum Chordata; class Aves; order Passeriformes; family Aegithalidae; genus Aegithalos; species Aegithalos caudatus. The sequence goes on along the minus strand of WEIU01022702.1, from coordinate 32,543 downwards.
TGATGGCACAGATACCTACTTACCTATCCATCCATGTGTGGATAAAACTCTTAATAAAACATAATCATATAAGTCAAGAAAAAGGAGGATGGGGATGAAAAAGGAAGATGGATTGATTATTCTAGTGTCAGAGTTTAAGAATAAATAACAAAGTCCTGCCTCGTTAAAAATTATTTGGGGAAGATTTATGACATTTACTTTTAAAGACTGGAATATTAATAACTGTAAAGGCAAAGGAAAGGTTATCACTGACAGTAATAGTGCTTTTACAGATACAGAAGTTATATTTCTCCTACAAAGAAATCCATTCTTCTTTGGGAGAAAAGGGGGATCACACAGGGCTATGTTGTTCAGCACAACCGGTCATGCTTTATTCAGCCCTGGATAAAAGAAAGTTTGGAAGAGATGAAGCTGGTGGCACAGAATTTTACTGTGCATTGAAATGTGCTCTCTGACACAGGAACCTGATATACTCTGCAGGTCCATTGCTTGGAAGTGCTGGGAAGAGCTGGGACCCTAATTCTGGGATTTATTTGCTGTCAGGAAATGGGGAAAGCAAGACCTGATTTCACAAATTGGATGGGAATGGCTGTCAAGGTTACTGATGCTGAGTGGAAGCTATGTAGGAAAGTGGGAGGAGACTGTCGGTATGAGATATGTGGCATGAGAACAGACGTTATTTCAAGGACTTACTAGAAAATGGTTTGGCAGAGAACATAAAGGCAAGATTAGGAGAAAGGTTTGGTAACATAAAAGGACCCGGTCCGATAGCATTACGGAAAATAAAGAGAAGGAAGGGCTGTGGGGAAAAGTAGGTCTCTGTAGGGGTTGAGGCCTTTGTATTTGGAGCATAGGAAGTAGAAAATAAATTGTTGCAAATTATAGGAATTTGAAAGTAGGCACTTACCTTCAGCAAATAATCTTTATCATTTTGGCCTTATCCCTTCTATTAGGCGGGACTATCTTGGAGACACTTGATTAGATAGTCTTATGAACAGCTGTAAAAACTAAGTGACATCTGTTTCTGAGAAACCTTTCTTCCCTGATTTACAGGTCTTCCCTGATCTTATGTGTCCTGAGTGGACAATTTCATCCATGGCAGGTGCACCTGCTCTAGCAGGGATCAAGGTCCTCCAGTCAGTGACTTGTGTCTGACCTCAACCATTTGATGTTTGGCTTCAGCCTTGTAACACTGCCTTGGCCCTGGCTGAAGGGACAATATTTGACCACAGATCAGACTCAATGAGGGCATGAATGGAGACATGCCTGAGGGGGTCTGTTGAATCCATCCTGCTCAGAGCAGGGCATCTTTAGGGGGTCTGCAGTTGGGGCCTCTCCCCTTTGACGGGATTGCTGTCCAAGGTAACTCCTCGAGGCTGACAGCTCTTGCCTGATTGAGTGTATGATTTCACATTGTGCGATATCCTTCTAAAACCTCATGAATTCTTAAATCACTCATACATTACCAATTCCACTTGACATCACAAATTGATATTCAAATGCAGATAGAGTTTTATTTGCTTTAATTGATTTATCTGGTTTAACTGGTTTAGAAAGTAAACCTCATTTGAATATATTATTCCTCTCAATTTTATAAGCTTCCCTGACATGAACTTGCAATTTTATGCAGAAAGAACTATATATCTGGAAATGTTAAAACTTGCAATAAGCAGTGCAGGAAGTATGTTCTGCATTCAGCAGCTGAAAATCAACAAATATCATCATCATCCAAGCTTGAATCCAAATAAAAAGGGGAAAGATGTGAATCTGATGAAAATAAAGGAAAAGAGACTTCATATTACATATTTTCTTACCAATTCTTTCAGCCTTAACACTTGTCAATAAGTAAGACAAGCTAATCAATAAGAGAGTTGATATAAAGACATTCATATCCAAACTACACTCTTCCCTCCAGCCTAATAGGTACTGGGAAAAATATAATAATAATTTTTTTTTGTCAGATGAGATAGAGAGAGATTTGAGATTTGCATGAGATTTGCAGCAAAACCAGTTTTGGTTTTGCTGCAAATATTCCTGATGTTTAGTTCTTAGCTCTTAGGAACTACAATTAAAATGTTCCAAAACAAATTGGCCTTTTCCTTAAGTTCAGATAAGCAGGTTTTTTTTTTTTTTTTCCCCACATGATTTCACTCAGCAAAACCATTGCACCACTGTGAGAAAAAAAATAGCATTAAAATTAAAACCTCAAATTAGGTCTACTGGGAACTGATCATGTTTAACAGTCATGTGAAAAATGAAATGCTGATTAAATACAGCAAACTATTTAGAAAACCCACAAAAGATATTAATAAAAAACTTTTCATATGAGACAAAAGAAAATATCACAAACTATGCTTGAAGCTGCTGGAAAATAAGTACAAATTGTTTTCTTGTCATTCTAAAATAGTCAAATTTTATCACATTAGTGATCTGAAAAGAGAAGGAATAAGAGACATGTATATGAGATAGTGCTATGAAATAACTCAATAAAATTTGTAATGAAAACCTGCAGGACAAACTAATCACAGTCAGTGAGTGACCAAGATCGAAAAACAAGTCAGTCTTGATAAGGACAAGAAACTGCAAACCCTTACAGGCTTTCATGTAGCAGGTTTGCTATTTTTTGAACCTGTTACTGCCATTTGATCAGAAAGCACCATCTGACTGGCTGCTTGTTTCCTTTGAGCATGAAAGTGCTGTTATATAAAGACATTTACCTTTAATTTTTTTCCTTCTATTTATAGAAAGGACAATACAAATATAAATAAAGATTTGTTTTAAGTTATTTATATATGTATATATGCAAATATAAAGATTTAAAAAATCAAGCACATCACAAGTGTATAGATATACAATGTATCAGACACTTTGTTTAGAGCTAATGAAACTGTTAATTAAGTTTAAATGAAAATATTGTCTAATTAAATAAAAATTAAAAGCAAGTTTGGGTTCCACCACTTTACAAGGCTACTGAATCAGCCTTAGCTTCTTTAGAGTGGACAGAGTTCACAGAGGTGTGGGACCATGAGCAAGTTACAAGAGGCATACATTTAGTGTCTTTCTGACTGGATCAGCTGCTGTTCTCAGCTGCCAGGGAGCTGAAGGACAAGTTAACCTGTCTGGCATGATGGGGCTGGCCAGCTCTGACTGCAGGTTTGAGTCTGGAAGGAGAGGTGAGATGAACAGTATGACCCCAGAATCCAGGGAAAACCCATCCCATTTGGCTGTGGTGTCCCTCTAGGCAGAGCAGCATCAATGGGTATCTTTGGCAGCACAAGAGGATCAGCTGTCATGGTCCAGGAAAGCAAAGAGATTGATGGCTAATTTTGACAGTGATGCCATGCAGGCACTCAGGACAAAGTGATCTCCTTGTCCAGGCTGAGCAGTCATTATCGTCTTCTCTTATCTAAGATGCTTCAGTCCATCATCTCTTTAGCCCTGTGTTGGACTTGCACCAGTAAGTCCATATTTTTCTTTCACTGGAATGCACAAAACTGGATGCAGCAGTCCACATATGGTCTCACTAGGGATTAGTAGACAAGAGGGATAAACCAGATGGCAATGTTCTTCCCAAGGCAGCCCAGGTTATCCTTGACTGAAGAGGATATTAATTATGTTTACAAGTAATATGACCTAGTGATGAAGTGAAATTGGAAGGACCTGCAAGATTGATGCAGGACATAGTGAGAATTCACAATGGTTTTCACCAGTTGGAGAAATGATCTCAAAAATAGTAGGATTAAGGGCTTCAAGAATGAATGAAAGGATCCATGTTTAGCAGGGGAAAAGTGTAGAAACAGCTACAAGAGACCTGAGAAAGAGAAAATAGTGATTATAGGAGATGACAAGCTGAACAAAAGTCAACAATGTCATGCACATACAAAAGAGACAACCATTATTCTGTGATATATGAAAAATAAATAGATGTATAAAGAGAAGTTTCAATTACACAAAAGATAAAATTATCCTACCATTCTTAATTTTTAGAGATCAGAAGAGAGAATGTCTTTTTTATTCACCAGAAAACATGACTTAGAGAGACCAAAGGAGAACCTCTAGAAATCAGTGTCAGGACCTGATTCCTACCAAGGCTGGCTTAAACTCCTGGATTCTATCCTGAGTTCACTGATGAAGGAAAAACCAACCTATCACTTTTTCCTGCCTTCTTCTTGCAAGACCTTTATCCCATCCCAATGAAAATGTCTATCAGTGTTAAGGAGTCTAGACATAAAACCAGAATTAATGACCTGTGAACCTGGCTTAAAAGCAACTGGATAGCCTAAGAAATATGATAGAAGAGAGAGAGAGAATGGCAGACTTCAAGTTCATAAATCTCTCACAGAGAGAGCGGGGTCTGTTCTTCAGATTGTTGTTGGACATGATGGGGAGATTAAATTACAGTAGGAAAATTCAACTTGAATATTATGGAAACTTTAGAGATGTGTAAAGGTCTGATTAGTACTGGCTTTTATGATCTGAGGAGTTGGGGATGTTCTTGTCACCAAAGATTTTTAAGAGATGTTTTGATATACGTTTGCGCGTGATTACATGGGTTAGTGGATCCTATGTGTCAGAGAAACATCTTTTATCTCCAACCTTTTCCTTCCCAAAGTAATTTTCTGCAACTCTCTTACAGCATAATAAAACAGAAATGCTTCAAGGATTTTCTTTTGGAAAGGGTAGAGTTTGGGATGGGCAGATTGATTTGTGAGATCAAAACAATGCCTCAGAATTCAAATGAAATTCAAAATAAGAGATACTTTAGAATTCAAGGCCTTTCTTTCCTTCTTTCCTTCTTTCTTTCTTTCTTTTTCTTTCTTTCTTTCTTTCTTTCTTTCTTTCTTTCTTTCTTTCTTTCTTTCTTTCTTTCTTTCTTTCTTTCTTTCTCTCTCTCTCTCTCTCTCTCTTTCTTTCTTTCTTTCTTTCTTTCTTTCTCTTTTACTTGAGCAATTAATGACATATCTTTGACTTTTGGCTAGTACAAAAGAAGAGAAATATGCTTCTACAGACACAATTTCCTATGCCAGCTTCTCTGGATTTTGAGTTTACAAGGATTATATTATGTCAGCAAACTCAGACACATGTTAAGAAGTGACATTAATCATATATAAAAAGAATTTTTCACTGAGACCTCCTAACTCAATAAAAAATCCTCACTGAAATATGTATAAGGACATTCATTTTAGCATAGGAAGCACAGAAAGTACAGTCAACATAAAAAAAAATAAAATTCAAGAATATTTCCTTAGCCAGAGCTTCTGTTTCAAAGGTGGAGTGATCTTTCCTAAACCAGTCTGGAATGGCAGGATGAGAATGCCAAGTCTGCTGTGAAAGATGAAGATCAGTCTAAGGCCTGTTGCATGTCTCCTAAGGTTTACTTTGGACTTGCTGTTACCATAAAAAAGAGTAAAACAACACGTCTTTTCCTTTCATAAGTAATTCCTGCAGATAAGGGTAAAGGATTTTGCATATTCTTGAAGACTGGAGATTTTACAACCTATTCTACAGTTTCCTGATGACAATATTAACAATTTATCAACCTGGATGAGTTTCAGGGCGTAGGGGGGAGGTCCCAAGAGGCAACATAGGTGCCTCCAATTAAGGTTTTGCAAAGCAAAAAATTGGTTTTCTTTGTCTGCATCAAGTGAAATAAATCGTACCACTTGCTCACACTACTTATATAGTCAGTGGGACATATAATTTCCTGCAAAGATGAGCTACAGATTTTTACAAGCAGTAAAAAATTGTTAAAAAATAGTTTGGAGTCCTAAGCTTCTTGCTCCCATTTCAGAGGAAAGTTTGGGTAATGTATTTATTCCCTGGGGAGCCATAATCACTTCTTGCAGCTCCCTTTGCTTGTGGGCCCCTGAGCCCCTGTGTGTGGCCTGGCTGTGCTGTCACATTACAGCAGGCTGAGCATCCCTCTCAATGGACTGGCTCCAGCTTGTAGAGACTGACTGGGGACTCTGGACTGGAACTATGAGCGCACTACTAAATGACTGTGACATTCAAGTAACTTTTCAAAGCCCTATTAAAAAGATGAGGGAGTAAAAATGCACCTCACATTTCTTTCCCACAGACAAATGCAACAAATGTGCTTTAAAATGAGCAATAACAGCCACAACAAAATACTCAAAGAGTTTGTTATTATTGTAGCAGGATGTGAAATTGTTTAATGAACACTTAAGCAGAAAGAATGGACAGAAAGATCTTGATGTGTCTGCTGTTAGGGGCTGTTGACAGATGACTCTCTAATTCCATGTGAGGTATTATTGATGCTTATACTTGGAACCTGACACTTCTATTAGATCTGGAATTAGATAACCCATATGACTGAAGCTCACACTGATTATATTTTACTAACTGGAAGGGTATTTAGATACTGCAACCTTGTTGCTTAAGCTTACTGCAATTCAAGCCATTAAAGACAAGTGCTAAAAATGTAAACTAATTTCCATGTTTTAAATAAATATTTTTATAAATATTTTGAAATAAAATCCAGAGTTAATGGTATTTTTTCAATAGTGAATGTTTAGTTGGTTATCAACCACAGAAAGTGTCATCCTTTTTTGTATATCTCAAAACTTGAAAGATTTTATAACTGACCTTCTAATAATCTACTTATGTTGCACTGTCTTACAGAGGCAAGTTGTTTTGTCTACATTTGTCTTATTCCAGCAGATGATAATGTAAGATAAGACAGTTGGTTATACAAGAATCTTGTTTTTAAAAATTTTGCTAAATACAGCCAACTCTTTTTGAGGTCAAGATGGAAGAAAATCTATTTGTATTTTTTCATTTATCAGTCTCTTACAGCTATTTCCACAAGCAATAATGTATGCTAATAGGACATGAAAAATAAATGCAAGATACTTAGGATTGCATAATAATATTTTCTATGCTAAACCCTAAACTAAACAATTCCTTAATTTGTTCTGTTCTCTGCAGATGTTCCCGATGATTTAAATATGATGGCTGGAAGCATAGAAGACAGCATGAAGAAAGCAAGTAAGCTAGTTTAGTGCTAAGCTTAACTAGTTCTTCATCCAGTTCTGGAGGTGAAGAAGTCCACAGGAAGAGCACATGCCTCAGATGTTCACCAGAGTTGTGGGTCTGGAGTTACAGGAAATACAGGGAGTTCAGATGCCTCATAGTTGCCTCATTGTATAGCAATGGTCAGGACTTTCTGCTGTATTTTACAGTTTCCTTCAAGACTTTTATTTATTAGAATTGCCTTGAAAACTTGAGTGTTAGTTGTTTCATTCCATGATCAGAATGAAACCAGGCTGTTCCATATGGCTGTTTCAGCTATTACTGAAATACTTTGGGAGTGCTAAGAAAGCCTTGGGAATCAAAATTACCAACTTGTGAGCAGGAAAAAAAATATACAAAGTACAGGAGAGAAGGAATAAAATTCACAAATAACTGAGGACAAAAGGGATCACAAACAACTGAGCTTACCTTAAGAACACATATCAGTAAAGGGTTAACTGGAAGTTCATGTAGTGATAATGAAATTATATCTGCAACGCTTCTCTAATGCTAGGAGAAACTTAAGTTGCAGCCACATAATTTCTCAAAGATTTGAAGAAATTAATCACTTTGCAGTTCTGTTTTTAAAGGAGAAATATCTTAAACTTTGCATAAAACTAGTGTTTAGAACCCATCATGCCATCTGATATACCAATTTAAGGGAACTCCGGAATCAATGATTTCCAGCTAGGAGAAGGTTAATAGAGCTCTTAAGGACCTAACATGGAATAAAATCCCATCTCATCTCATCTCAGTGGGAAATACTTATGGATAAGACTTATGTCATTCCCATGCAGCCATGACATGGCTGTGCAAATAGGCAGAAAATTAATCCTGAATACTTGGTCACAAGGTGGAGGACCTCCCTAATTTGTTAAGTTTCTTCAAGCTTCTGGGGCCCATCTGCAGCCACTGCTTCAGTCTAACAATTGGTAAATTGTTAAATTCAGGCTAAATAGAAAAGAAAACAGTAAACCCAGATATTGAAAAGATGGAAATGTACACAGGTAATCTAAGATATTAAAATTAAATGTATAGAGCTAGAAGGACAGGGCTTTTTCAGCTCAGCTCAGCTCAGCTTTTTCATCTAAAGCATTTTCTCATTCTCCAGTAAATTTTTGGTCCCAGGTAATTAATGATTACTTTTAGTTTTATGAATGACTCCTGACTTGTCTTTAATTTTTAATTTTTTACTTATAAGTAGTTTCCATTTTGTAACAAATCATAATTTCAACCTGGAAGAAAATCCAGATTATTTTCATTGAACTAAGATGTTTTTATGTAACAACAATTTCTCAGAAGTGAAAAAAAGAAGTATAATGCTGGTTTGACTAAATATACAGTTAATTTCCTCAAGCATAAATAATGCTGTGAGGGTTTTTTTGTTTATGTCCCTCTTCCCCCCTAAGAAACACAGAGGACACTAGTTTCTGACTAAGTATCTCAGATTCTTTTTGAGAAAATTTGCATGAATAGTTTGGTTGGATTTTCCCTCAAAACTCAGTGGAAGAGGCTGTAGTTGCTTAAGTTAGTTTAAAAAGTAATTGCAAGAAATCTAAAGGTTGCTTTGCTGGTGAAATTTGGTGAAAATTTAACAATTTTGGTGAATATTTAAGAACTAAAAATGGTTATGAATAGTCAGTATGAATAGTGGCAAAATTCCTTTTTGATTAGACTTAAAAAGTGCTGGCTTCAAAGAAATATTTTTGATGGGGCACTATTTTTGGATGTAGTTCACTCTTCAAGACTGTTGCCTAATGCTCAGTGTTGTGCAGTAAACTTGGGAAGATACCATTTGGTCGGTTCAAACTGGGGTAGTACAGCATTTCTCTTCTCAAATGTGTACCAGGTACAAGGAAATTTACCCACTTTCCCATTAACTGTTTGCCAGATTCCCTATTGTGAGAAGTTTTCATTCTGTTCTATTGTTGTGAGTGGGCACACAAAGTTGTAAGCAGTCCATAGCGGTCATTAGATTAAAATCCTTCATCAGAATCTACCTTATTATCAGACAGAAATAATGCATAAGTTAAAACTGAAGAGTGAGATTTCCTGCCATTTTCTCACTTTGTTAAGGTGGGTTTACTTCCAGCTGCTCTCAGCAGCCATAATAAGCATATGCTCATAGCTGGTACCTTTGACTTTCTTGGCTGGGCTAGGTAGCTTTCTAATTAATTCTCTATTCTGCATTGTCTTTCCAAAGAGACTCAGTGTTCAGGATGAACTTCCAGATTTCAGAGCTATTACTGATTTTTCTAGCTATTGTAGATGTTCCTCCACCTGACATATGTAGATTGGTTTCTTTAGGCAGAATTCACTGAAACAAAGAAAAAGATTTTCATGGATCCCAACAGGTTGGCAACATGCATATAAATCTTCATACTTAATTGCTGCATTGTGCTATGATGATAGAATTAAGTCTTCTTTACAAAAGATTTTTCCCCTGGTTTTAATTAGCACCTAGATTATCTAAAGGAAAAATATTAAACAAGAAGGGGCCTTTATGGTATACTATATAATTTTACTGAGAACTGAATTAATTTAGGCATAATTAGTGACAGATGAAAACCATGCAAAACATTGTCTACTTGAATCTCATTGTGGATAAAAATAAGTTTTTGCAGGAGATTTCCTTTTCCTAGAGACTGTAAGGACTGGAATACAAATAACTTTTTCAATAATATTATACTACTTTGGAATTTGGTTTCAAATAATTTACCTTGATGGTAAATTTTATAGTTGTCCATCCTTCCAAAAACTTCCAAAAAATTTTGAAGATTAAACTAGTTTCATTGCATGAGATGATAGATAACTAATATGAAATTTCTACATACCTATACTTAAGGGTCCTCAGTCTCTCCTTAAATCATCGTGATTTATCTGTGAAACCTAACAATGCAAATGAGAATGAAACAAGCAGAGGTTAGCTCATTCAGTGGAAGCTAAATGCACAGAAGTTGATATGAATTTTACACATGCGATGTGTTAACTTTTGCAACTTTTCTAATAAATTGAATGTTTAAGATTCATGTTTTCTGAAGATAGACTGATTCAATCAGCCATGTTGTGTGGGAAGAGAATTGCCTGCAACAATGGATTGTGGAAAAATAACCTGTTATTTTATTACTCTGTTCTATCCAAGAATGGTTTGTGGAAATAACCTGGTATAATAAAATGGAAGAAAATGAGAATAGAGGAAAAAGATCAGTAAAGGCATTTCCACACAAAAGCTTCCAGCTTTTGGTGTCCAGTCAGAGCAATGCAAACCTGGAGTTGGGTCTTAAGTTCCCCTTGCATTTTATCTGACAGTGATCCTCAGAAACCTCCTCTTCAATAAATTTCTAGGCTATGTTGAGGTGCAATGCAGAGGGAAAGGGTGAGTTTTGGCCACCTCACATGGAGCCATGCAGGATGAGAACTGGATGGGAACTCAACACAGGTCTCCTGTCTGAATTCTGGGATCTGAACCTTCCTTTGGAATGCAATGCCAAAGGAAAGGGATGGTTATACTGAGTGTTACACAGGTCTGGTATGAAAAGTGAGGTCTAATTCCCTTCTTGAAGGACAGTTTTAAAGTTGTGTCTGTCATATTAGAAGGGAACAGACACACTGAACTTTGGGTCTTGTTTGCTAACATCATTGTTTTCAGAGACTGGAAATTTTGCTTTGTAGTATCTTGGGATGCGGAACAAATATGACCTCCCACCAATTAAAAAACCCTTCTCTGTTCCAAATATCTGTGTAACTTGCATGCATTTATTTACAGAAATTTAGGCATTTAAAGGGTTTAGGGATTAGGCAGCTGGTCTGAAACTGTCAATGGTGCTGAATTGAAAGACTTGGACAGAGACTTGCCCAAGTCCCAGGCAGTTTGTTTGAACTCTTCTTACTTAATTTTCAAAATTTCTGTCACAGTTCATTGCAAAAGAAGAAGCTTTGTGTAAAAAAACCAACCCAACCCAAAGCAAACAAATCTCAAACAAAAAGTTGAGCTTGATTAGTTTTCCACTTCAAGATCATTCTATAAACCCGACACATTGTTGTGTGCTTTTTTACCTCCCTCTGACTCAAAAAATACATGACAGAAACTTAGGAAATAACAAGCTCATAGAGATTTGGTTGTTGTCAAGGAACACACAAAACTCAGAGTGAGATAAGAATTGAACAAATAATTGTCATTTCCTAGAGCAATTTTTGACACAATAGTCAAACAGAGAAAGTGAAAGACTGAAATACAAGTTTAAGAAAATATTTGAACAGTTCTAATACATGTCAAAGTTAATGTTACAATTAAATAGAAAAAGAAAACAACATCACACTTTAATCAAAACAAAAACATTGTCAAATTTATATGTTATAGGGCTCTTTATGTTAGAATCAGAGAATATGCTGAAGGGACCCACAAAGATCATCAAATCCAACTCCTGGCCCTGCACAGGACCATCTCCAAGAGTCACACCATTGTCCAAATGCTTCTTCAACTTTGTCAGGCTTAGTGCTGTGAACACTGCCCTGGGAAGCCTTTTCCAGTACCCGGCAACCCTCAGGGAGAATAATCTTTTTCTAATATCAAACCTAAATCTTCCCTGACACAGCTTCAGGCCATTCCCTTGGGTTCTGTCACTGGGCACCACAGAGAAGAGATCAGTGCCTGCCCCTCTTCCCCTCACAAGGAATTTGTAACTGCAGTGAGCTCTCCCCTCAGTCTCCTCCAGGCTGAACAGACCCAGTGACAGCTGCTCTTCGTGCAGCTTCCCCACAAGGCCCTTCACCATCTTCACGATGTCTTATTTACACTCTGACACCCAAAACTGCCCCCAGCACTGGAGGTGAGGCTGCCCCAGAGCAGAGCAGGACAATCCCCTCCCTTGCCCAGCTGGTGATGCTGGGCCTGATGTACCCCAGGACAGGGTTGGCCCGCCTGGCTGCCAGGGCACTGCTGACTCATGTTCAACTTGCCATCAACCAGGACCCCAGGTCCCTTTCCATGGCACTGTTTTCTAGAATCCCATTCCCCAGTCTGTCCATACACCCAGGGTTGCCCATCCCAGATGCAGAATCCAGCGCTTTCCCCTGCTGAATTTCATGTGGTTGTTGGTTGCCCAGCCTTCCATTTGTCAAGGTTTCTCTGCAGGGCCTCCCTGCCCTGGAGGGAGTCAGTATCTCCTCCCAGTTTTGTATCATCTGTGACCTTGCTCAGTATCTCTCCCAGTCCTGCCTCCAAGTCATTAATGAAGAGCACAGGGCTGAGGAGTCCTGTGGAACAACCCCATTAGTGACAGGTCAGCAGTCTGACATCACCCCATTCACTATAACCCTTTTTGTCCAGCTCATGAGCCGGTTGCTCACCCATCCCATGATGTGTTTATCCAGCTGTGTGCTGGACATTTTGTTCAGAAGGATCCTGTGAGAAACCATCTCGAAAGCTTTACTGAAATCCAAAAAGATTATGTCAGCTATCTTGCTTTGGTCAGCTAGTTAGGTTACCTTGTCATCAAAGAAAGTCAGGTTTGATGAGCAGGAATTTCCCCTCATGAAGCTGTGCTGGCTGTGACCAATGACTGCATTGTCTTTCAGTTGTTTTTCAACACCTTCAGAATAATCTCCACAACTTTATCAGGCACTGTAGTGAGACTCGCAGGACTGTAGAGTGTGGGGTTCTCTTTGCCCTTCTTGAAAACTGGAACAACCTTAATCAATAGGTGGGACCTCTCTGGATTTCCAAGACTGCTCAAAGATCTTCAAGAGAGGCTTTGGGATGCCATCAGCTCGTGATTTAGGGATTCATGGATGAATCCCACCAGGCCCTGTAGCTTCATAGGGATCCAGTTGGAGCAGCAGATCCCACACAGTTTCAGGGCTGACTGGGAGTTGATCATTCTCACAGTCATGGTCCTCCAGCTTGGGGCACTGAGACCCCTTGTTGAAGAGAGAGGCAAAGAATGTGTCAAACACCTGTGCCTTTTCTGTGTCCCTGTTTGTGAAGTGACCATCCTCACACTGTGTTATTTTTACGCTGCCTATTTCCATTAATATATTTGAAAAAGAATTATTGTCCGCCATGTTTCTGGCCAGCTTCAGCTTCAGCTTTGGCTGCATAAATTTTCTCCCTTCAGAGGCAAGCAGCATCTCTATATTCTTCCCATGTCACCTGATGTTTCTTACACTGGGTATACACCTCCCTTTTTTTCCTTTATTTCCAAGAGAAGGTTCCTGTTCAGCCAAGCTGGCCTTCTACCTTGCCTGATTGACTTCCAACAGTTGGGAAATTCCTGTTCCTGTTCCCACAAGGGGTGATGTTTGCAAAGTGATCAGCTCTGCAAAAACATTTTCCCAGGGGCCTTTACTTACTGAGAACCCTGAGAAACCTGATGTCTGCTTTCCTCTTGTCCAGAGTTGAGGTTTGATAGACCTTTTCTCCTGTCAACAGAGATTTTGAAGTTGATTGCTTTGTGATCACTGTGCCCAGGGTGGCCACCATTCTCCACTTTGCTCATGAGATCCTTTCTGTTGACAAGCAGCAGATCAAGTCAAAATTAAGCAGGTCAAGTCAAGATATTCTTATTTGTGTGCAAATTCACAAAGTGAAATTGTGTCTAATGCTATACCATCATACTCAATACAGGACTGATTTAATTTGTGCCAAATCTGAGAGCAATATTCCTATTAGACTTTTTCTGGTATGCAGATTGAGACACTTTTGTATGGGTTACAGTGTAGAAAAAGTCGAGGGGACTATTTCTGTCAAACAAGTTTTGGATCTGTTTCCTCCAGAAATACTTATTATGCAACACAGTGCTGTTATTCCTGTCACATTTAATGTGACAGACTTTCTCTTGAACAGATGAAAAGACCCAGGAATTAAAAAATGTACTTGTGTAAATGCAGTTGAAATTGGTTACAAAAATGTTGTTCTATGACTTGCACAATAAATGCACAATAATGCACAATAAAAAGAATCCATCATGCAAAACCAAACATAGGTAAGATCTCAAGTGGTGGCACTCTGGTGACAGCAATGTCATGGTGTTCTATTGTAGCCAGCATTATCCTTGGACTTTGGAAATGGCTTTGTGAAATGATGAGATTTATATATAAAGCAGTTTCCTGGATTGGTATTTGAATATTGAGTAACACAAGTAAACACAAACATTGCCTATTTAATAAGAAATTGACACTGTATGAGAACTTCAAGATAAATCAATAATGCACCTTCATAAGTTAACTTAGATGTAAATAAATGTGCATACACTTATTTGACTAGAGTAAAATCTGGAGTATTTTAGCGTTTTAAAAACCATACTTTTGTAGAACTGCCATTACTGTAGGGGATTTTAAGTACATAAGCTGCAGAAAAGGACTGGGCAAAACCACTAGCTCTGAGAGTCCTATTTCAAGGGCTTTTTTTCCCTTTTCTTTTTTCTTCTTTCTTTCTTTCCACTGGGATTTTCCTAGGGGAAAAAAAAAAAAATCAAAAAACTTGAGATGAGTTCTTTGCATTCCTTTAGGCAGAGTTAATTGACATTCATATTTGTAGGTATACACCTGATATTTTGATCACAGAACTTTGGTATTTTCACCTAGTTTTCATAAGCTGTACCCTAAACAGGACACAAATATAAAACCATCCACAGCTATTATACTTTAGCTTATGTAATTGTCTTATAAAATCTGTGGATAACAAATATTTTGCTCATCCTCTTTTATTTGGTTTCAAAATATTTTTTGTTTTTCTACTCACCCTAGGTTTGGATTGTAATCCGTGTGATCCATGAAAAGACTGCATTTGCTGTCTATGTTGATGTCAAAAGACAGAAATTCAAACAAAAACTTCTGTCAAAATCGCCAAGTTGCACCTAATCTTGTGTAAAATCCAGAGATTTTGCATGGTGTCCATTCAAAACCACAAATCAGGACAGTTTTCCTCAGTACTATGTTTCATAATACAAGAATGCTTGTGAAGCTCAAAAAAACTTTCGAAGAACTTGGGCTAAGTTTTGGATTTTAACAAAATTAAATACCAGATGTGTCATATAATTTGGAGTTTTACACTGAAAGCTTTGCCCAGCTCTTATTCACAGCTAAATGAGACAAAATTCACTAAGACAACAGTATTTTATATAGATTTTTTTCCCATTTCTCTTAACAAGGTGGACTTTGAAGAATAGTTATGAGAAAACTGATTTTTTTGAGCCCCTAAATGAAGAAAAAAATGACAGAGGTTGATTTTGACATCATGTAAACTGTTTTATGACACTGTGAATGCATAGTATGTTGAAACACAAATAGAAGATTGCAGTGGAGACATGTCCTGGTATCCAGCAGTTTTCAGAAGACTTTCCAGCTTCCTATGCAACTCCAGACTGACCACATTCCATTTCAACTTCAACTTTTTTAATCATCTGAGTTGCTCATTTTCTCTCTTTTAAAATGTGTAATTTACAAATACTATTGCCACATTCAGCTTATGCAACTTTACATGCGGCTGCCTAAATAGAACAAAAGACAATTTTTATGTAGCTGGCACATATTTTTTTAACATTGCTAAGGTCTTACTACACCAATCATTCACAGACAACTGTTGGCACTACTAACTCATAACACCTCCCACAATACAAACTGCAACATGGGGAGTTCCTTAATATATCCTGTGGATTGTGTTGTGTTAAGGGAAACACTCCAGAAAATATTTTTCCAAAGGCATGTATCACATTGTTGAAGCAGAGCTCACTTTTTCTTGAATGTTTGTAGGGTGGAATGGGTTGAGAATTTCTCTATCTTATATGTGGGCTAAGGTACTTAGATAGAAAAATGCAAACCCCACACATTTTATAGTTACTTTGAAATTCAGTTTTCACATCTTGCCATTTATTTTTGTTCTGTGTCCCCCAGAATTTGTCATATAGGCTCTGAAAATCTGCTTCCTACAGAAACAATAGAAAGAACAAAATTAGGGGGAAAAAGAGATCTGTAAAAGCAGCAATGTTTCAGTGATAGAACAAAGGACTTTAAGGTCACATTCTTGATGCTGGGCATGGTAGTTGTAGACATACACCAGAAGAATGTTCACAGAGCTTTTAAAATGCAGTAGGCAAGCTAAAAGGGGAAAGGTTGTGGGGAGAAATGGAAAGTTCTCTCAGAGTTTTAGAGAAAATGTAACTTAACTCCTTGAAACTGAGAATTAGATAAGACTATCTCCAAAATTATTCTGACACCTTGAGATTCTAGATGACTAAAAGAAATTTTAAAAAGAATTAAAGAACAACATGAAGCTCAAAGAAACTACATTAGCATGCTAATCCATACCTTTTAAGACACCAGAAACCAGCATACACCTAAGAGGAAAAATGCAGGTTTAATTGTAAACAGAAGACAGAGGAACTTAGAAGTGCTACAGGTGGCACACAGCTACTGGTTTTTAACTCAGCATATGAAATTTGAATGACGAAATGAGGAATAAGAGTTAAAGGAACTGAAACACTACAATCAATCCTGAAACACTACAATCAATCCTTTTAACATTTAACATTTGTAGACTCATACTTGAATGCCAGACAGCCTTTAGGTAACTCCTCTTTTGAATATACTGATCTTTCTGTTGCAAAGACAGATGAAAATAAGAAGTTGTCCCATGGAAAAAGTAAAGGCAAAAAGATATTTTACAGCATTTCCCAAGTAACTTTAACAGTTATGAAAGGTACACAGAACGCCCATGATCTCATAGTAAAAATATATGTTTTTTACACCGGGTAATGGAGTTAAGTGAAAAACATCTGCCAACCAAGCTCTGTCTACCAGACACTCATGCCAGCCCTTTTCAGGAGAGAAAGTGTAAAAAAAAACCAAACCCAGCCCCAAAAAATCAAAAAGAGAAGAAAATCCTGCCGTTAACACAAGGAGTTGAAGATAGAAGCCTATCACAGGAAATCTCTATTGAAGAAATACGTAAGCTCACCTTACTGGCTTTACTCAAAACCAGATTTTTTTTCACCTGATCTTAAAGGAAAATAACTACTTGGCAACCTTTTAAAATATGGCTTATGGCTAAGTGTCCTCAGAGTTAAAGACAAACAGAAAGAAGCTTTTGGTAACAGCTGCAGCTCTACTTTCCAACGATGTGACTGACTCTCCTACAGTACTTTGTCCTTTTCTAAAGCTCACATTTTAAAAATATAATCTTGGAAATTCAGTCAATGCTGGTCTTAAGCTATACTAGATATATATATATATATATAGTCTTTAGGGTAATGTCCATAAAATTAAGGTATTTTTCCCAAATAAAAGTTGTGGAGGGAGTTTTTTGGGTTGTTTGTTTGTTTGTTTCCAGAAAGCAAGCTTTTCTTCCATGAAGGAAGAAATGGGAAAAAACAAGTATTGCTTTAGAAAACACAATGTTCTAAGTCAACTTTAATAAAATATTTTCAACTGTACTTTATGTGATATTGTATTGTCTGCTTTTCTGTTCACATGGATTTTCCTCTCTTTTTTTCTTAATAAATTAGTTTATTTTATCTATTTTTTGAGTCTTTTCCCTTTAAGTGCTTAGGGATGCCTAAGTTTTTAAGGTGAGATACCAACAACTAGGCTTTACAAGCTAGACACCAATTTGAAAAAATGGAGGATGTAGTCATTATTAAAATGCTGCTGTTGAAAACTCTATTTAATACAAATGTATTATTACTAATAGACTATTTTTAAGATTTATTATTTAGTGATCATAAGGTTATTGTTACTCTTGCCTCTATGGGTCCTGTTGAGTTTGAATGAACTTTAGCATTGGAGATGCAGTTTTTGTAATTTTAAATCTATTACCAAATTTGTGTAGGAATTTGCTAAACAGTTTTTGAAGGAAGTTGGAGTGCAGGCTCACAGAGGTTCTGAACAAGAATTTACTGTTCAGTTCAGTTGTTGAAACAGCTATTTAACATACAAACCAAGCTACTAGTGCTTAATTATGCCAATGATAGGGTTGATTTTCTATGGGTAAGAGTTGTGGGGAAGGCCAACAAAGCAGATGTCATGAGCAAATCTGTTCTAACCTCCAAGAGGTTAATTCTACAAGCAGCTGGGAGAAGTCTCACAATTGTGATGACACTCAAGATCATCTACCCCACAACCTTCTCCAGCACCAAGGTCACACTGACTGGTCTTGCTTTTAAAGACTAGTCTTGCTACAAAAGGCTTCTCCCAGAACAGTGGGCTGATTAGACCCGGCCAGCATGAGCTTATGAAAAGCAGATCCTGCTTGACCAACTTGGTCTTCTACCTTGACAAAGTGGAATGCTTAGTGGATGAAGAAAAGGCTGTGAATATTGTCTACCTGGACTTTAATGAAGCCTTTGACACAATTTCTCATAGCATTCTGCCAGAGAAACTGTCTTCTCATGGTTTGGATAGGTGGTGACTTAATGGTGGACTTGGCAGTACTGGCTTAATTGTTGGACTTGATGATCTTAAAGGTCTTCTCCAATAAAAAATGATTCTATGATTTCGGTATTTTTGCCTGAGTAGATCTGACCTCAGTTCAAGTACGGGTCAGAATCAAGCCAGACTAAAAGTGTGTATCTGCTGTCTTCATGCTGTGTATTTAAGGAAGTGCTTTCTGGATCAGGGATTGGAAGCCAGGTGTCACACCTCCCTGGCAATGTCCCGACCTTTAGGTTAACAACCACATGAGGCTAATGGACTGACTGATGTAGGACCCCAGTAGAAAGTGGATCAATTCCAGGTAGAGAATCTCATCTTAGGACATTTACCCATGAAAATGAGAATCTTGAGTTTATTCTCCTCAAAACAATACATTTGACTTAAACATCCCCTCCATTCCTTCGTGCAAATCATTGTATTTTGTGTAAAATTCTGAACTATTAATTGAATAAGTAATCTGAATAAAGATTTGGCAAGCTCAATACTGAACAGATGGGATACCTGAGCTCAGCCACAAGATAGGTTAATAACAACAGCAAATAACAAGAGAACCACAGTCCAGAATTTTATAGGAGTTTTAAGGATTTTACATCAGTAGGTATTCATTTCAGGGGGATGGAGGGGAGGGGGAAATCAAAGCATTTAAAACCGAAGACTAGAAACAAAGAACTTCAGAGAAGTGAGGTTCTTTTCAGCTGTTCAAACTACAAGCCTGCAATACTTCCTCTTATACAAATACCAATATCAAAGTTTTCTCACTTAGGAGAGTGAAAAGTGTGTTGTATAACTAATCATTTCACAATCCATTCCTGGTATCAGTTGATCTTCCTGACCACGGAAACATCTTGGCACCTTTCACAGATGTGGTGTTTGTGTGAGACCAAGAACTTATTGTTACACCTGGTCTGAGCTCAGTGCCCGAAAGCACTTGGAGTGAGTTTCTCTCTGCTGTGGCTCTGGTTGGGTTATATGCTGCAGCTAATGTTGCTGACATGGCTGTGCAAGCAGCCTGTATCACCTGGTGTTTTCTTAGAAGAAGAAAATGCTGTTTCTATTACATATATTAATTTCTGTAATGGGACAAGGTTTCATTATAAAAAAATTCTAACAATTTTTAATTCTTTCCTCTCCTCGAGCTTGTCTCAATGATTACTTTTGTGAGTAAAAAGGAGTCTTACCAGCTCACAGATTGGCCACAAATATGAATATATCTAGGAATTGAATAAGAGATTGGGTAAGAAGTGGTTAAAATATGTTGATTGTACTACAGGACTGCTTCCAGCCTTCTACAACAAATCTGTATTGCAACAATTAGTTTTAGATTGGGTCAGGAAGATTTCAGGGAAATACAAGGTGACAGTTTGCTAAAGTTGAAGGGTTATACTCTTACTGTTCATTAAGTGTTCAGTCATATAGGAAAGGCTTTTAAGGAGTTCTTGTTTGCTCTCCTTGCTCCCCGAGCTCTCAGGCTGCCAAAGAAACAACAACCCAGGACCCCAGCGTAACTTGAGAGGGTGGCTTCATGCAGATTGCTCTGCGTTCAAGTTTTCTCAAGTCCTTTTTTTTCTCATGTGGTCCCATAGCCTTTCCCATAAAACAAGGGCAAATTTCATTGCTTGTTTCACCAAAAATTTCAGAAATTTGGGACTGTACTCCGAATTAGATTATTTGGAGCTATCAGAAACCTCCGTTGATGAAAGCCATTTTAAGTGCACGAGTTACTTGTGTTTCTGACTTCTTGCCAGTCATTTAGGGATCTCCTTCCAAGAGTACTCCAACGTCTTAACTTCAAATGAAATTATGGGAAACTCAAGGTGTTTGAATATCAGGTTCAAAGTAGAATAACCCATACTGGAAATTACTTTGATTTGCTCAGAATCCCATTAATTTTTAGCAGTACTGAAACAAGTGTAAGATAGGATGTGGAATAAGTATTTATCATATATTTGGAAAAATGTTCCACACACTTTATTTGCATTTAAGAACTCCAGCAAGTCTTTTTTTGGATGTATTGGAGAATCAGTCAGTAGAATATTTAAGTGGTGTGACCACCTTTTCACACAGTCATTAAGAAGAAATCCATGACTAAATGACTGACAATATTCCCCAGAAAGACACTTGTTACAAGGCACGTAGAAATTGGCTCACCCTAGAATTTGGTAAGTGTTAAAATAAGGTAATTATCCAAGAAGTTGAAATAATTGCTCTTATACAATGATTCACTAACTGTGTCTTGTGAGCCCCCAAGGACTCAAAAGTGACCACAGGGATTTAATGTGTTTGCTAGTAGTCAGCAGCTCAGCTCCTCTGGCAGGGAAGGCCTCAAGAACAGCTGAAGGGATCACATTAGGAAGAGAAAATCTGCCGTTAAGTGCTTGTAATGGCTCGCAGCAGCTCAGTCCCTCCAGGGCTGTAAGTGACTGCTTGCACCTGCAGCCAGAATGCACAGCTGCTCCTACCTCACCCAGCCTGGGGGAGCTGAACTGCTGCTGGATGAGGTCTGAATGAAGACAGATGTGCCTAAACATAGCTGGTTTTGACACAGTCCAAAAATCCTAAAGGTCTTAATTTGGACCTTCAGTAGCTCTGGCTGTGGGTTCCTAAATTCTCTGTCCAATCTGGAAATTAGTAATTCCCAAAGTAAATAATTGTGAGTTGGTTTTTCAGCTAGCTGGAGGTGCAGCTTCAGCGGGGCAACCTTGTAGTGGGATTGGTCAGAAAGTGAGATTGCCAAAAGTTTGGAGCTTGACTCCCTAACTAGTAGCAGCAGTCCTTGAAGAAACTGAGAGTTCATACACTTGGGCTTTTTTTTCTTCTATCTTTCCATTATTTGGGTTTAATAATTTTTTTTTTTAACCCCATCCAAATTATTATTTTTTCAAAAAGTTTAACTGCCTTCTCAGTCTGGGAAGTCTTCTGCTTGGATGGCCTCCCCATAAAATGACACTGCCCTGCAGATGCTTGAGGTGAAATTTTCTGAGTGATATGTTTATCTGTGCACAAACACTCCCTCCCTGTCCCTAGCCCCTGCCTTCAGTAAGTATTAACTTTAATTTTAGCCTGAGAGAAAAAGGCAGTCTAGTGCTTCCCCAGAGAGCACGTGTCTGTTTTTCTGCTTTCCAACAGTTTGCAGTGAAGAGTGTCTGGATATCTTCATTTCTGTTCTAGTTCTTTTTCCCAGCTGCTTGTGTTTGATGACAACAGTACTTTCAGAAGTAGAGGTGCAATTCACAGAAAACAACAGTTTTATAGATACACATAGAAACAGTGGGTTTTTTTGATTGACTAAAAAAAATAAATGAGACTGTTTTCATCATCTGAGCTAAAAACCAAAGAATATGGTCTTGTGAGGATGTAAAATAGTTGAAAAACTATTTGTTTCTTAAATTCTATTTTTACTAGAAAGATAAGTTGCTTCCATTTAGGCATCTGAAGTAAATGTCAAGGGATTTTTTGGCTGAATTATTTCTCATTCATTTACTGCCACAAATTAGCTAACTTAAATAGGATTGGCAGGAGTGAAGATTTCATTCTGCTTCAATTCTCACGGTCCTCATGCAGTATTTGCATTAATTTGTTTGTGGTGGACCCTGTAGAAAAGAAACATCGCCAAGAGTTGAAACTAAAGACTGGAACTCTTGAAGATTTGAACTTGTCACAAAAAGTATTTGTCCTTCAGACAGAGTGTTTTTTTCCTGCCTGACCAGAAGGGTCCATACAAAAGAGCTATGAAAATGATGGCTAGTGCAGAAAGAGTAGAAAAACAGCTTTTGGTACTGGGAGTTGGAATTTGGAATTTGAATGATGAAATTATGTCTTCTGAAGTCTGGGGGAATGAGGCTGAATATATTCATGGTAAAGTATTATCAGTAAGTCACTGCTTCCATTAGAATTTGCAGGGCCCTCTGAAGTCAGCTGGGCTTCCAGAATAACATGAAGGGTTGAGATGGAACATCGCATGGAGTCAGCAACCACCAAGGCAACAAAGAGACACTTAGAGACAAGGAATGCCAGAGGCAGACATCGTGTGGAATGAAGCTGGAGCTGTGACAGCCAAGCCAGAGAGGTGTTGCACCGAGCTGCTGGCATGCTCCAGGGAGCCGACTCAGCCTTGCCAGTGGAGGTCACGCTTGCTTCAGGCCCTGGGACCATCAGTGACCAACAAACAGGAGTCAGAAAGGTCTCTGCTTCAGCACTCAATGAGACTGGCTTTTGGATAAAGTACATTTCTCTTAAAAGGTAAGGGCAGCCTTGTAATCTACTTTACATTGGCTTTCAATTGTATGTGGTAAGTAAAAGATAAACAATAAGCATGAGTTGGGTTCGTTATATTACCTTGATTTTGTGCAGGAAACGAACAGATAATTAAGAGTTATGTTGTGTGGTCTTCACGTCTTCTGCAAGCATCAAACTGTTTGCTGCCGTTCCTCTTCGTCTTTGCTTCTGATTCAGTGATCTCTGATATGCTTCATTTTACAAATGAAGGCCTCTGTTGTGTGCATTCTTTTAAGAAAAGGATTTATTTCAAGGTGTCATTTCTGAACTTTTAAGTTACCAAATAATAACAATCCCAGCACAGTCTCTAGTCACAAATTGAGAAATCCTTTTCATTGACACGTCTTGGCTTCACAGTAAGGCTGTTCAGCTTTTCAAAGGGAGCTGTTTCTGGCAGTGACTATTGTTTAAGGAAGTGAAAAATTACTCTTTGTGGAGATTGTTGATGTGACTTGGCTGGTTTTCTGTGAATTCAAAGCCGACTTGTTTAACAGATATTTTACTTCTGAATACTGGATTTTGAATGTCAATATAGTACCAAATTAACTATTTTTTAAAAGACCCATAGGATGTGCTAGCCCATTTGAAATTATTTTTATTATTTGCATGTTAACACCTGCTCTATGTGAAACTACAGTTGTCAGTAAACCACAGGACTGCATGATAAACCCAACATCAATCTTTAAATGGCCCTTCTTAATTCTCCAAACTAACTTCACAATGTGCATACTAAGGTGCTTTAAAGAGGTGTGATGGTACACAGGCAAGGGAACGATCTCAATTTTACACAGTGGTTGTCACCAATGCCCATCAGGAGGCAGATATTTACTCTAACTGTGTACTGCTGTTTATGCAGTGTTTTTGAACAACCATATTCACAGGAAAAAGGGGAGCTACTCATGGTCAGGATCCAAACATAGTCACTTTAGTCCTTTCATGGGCAGTGTGCTGTGGTGACTTACTAGCTAAGAAGTGAGTGGTGGATGGCTATGCATGTCCCACCATGAAGTCATGTGGCAGTCACTGTCACAAGCCATCATGAAGCCAGCTCTGGGCATGGCTGATAAATAGGAAATCACAATGTACTTTTGATAGTTGTCTGGTTTTCAGGATGGCTTTGGTCACCTGCAGAGCAGAAAAATCTGTGAAAAAGGTCCTATGTCTTGATATCTTATCTAGTTTACTGATATTCCTGTTCTGAAGCTAAAGGAAGTGTTAAGAAAATGAAACACCAATCCAGCCTAAGAAATTCAGTGTCAATGAACAACTGAAAGGCTAAGTGGACAAGTAAGAAATTGTCCACTTCTTGCTGGGACACATGCTTAATATGGAGCAGCAGCTATCATTTGCTTACAAAGTGAATTTTGGATAATTCTTGCACTCCCACTGGTATATTTGCTGAAGTCCTTGATTAGAGAACAATGCAGGAAATTTGTCTAAGGTTTTAGCTCAGTGTTGTTAAATGTGAGTGAAACCCACCGTGAGAAATGGTTAATCAGAACATTTGTGTACTGACTAAATGCTCTTTCAAAAAGTGCAGGGAAAACTGTGGTGAGTTCCCATCATTAGCAAAAGCCTTACATCATAGAGCCTGGTCAAACATCCATTCTGAGAAGACTGCAGGCCCCTTTTGTGTTAGGCAAAGAGTAAAGAGTGAGCCTACTCCTTGGTCTGAGTGGAGCAAAACTGTCCCATTACCAAGTCCCTGCTCCTGAGCTCATGTGAGAAGAAAATGTCCAGGTCTAACCAGCTGCATCTCATCCCCTGTTCCATAATCCATCAGAGCAATGCTGGATATATACAGAGTACTGATCCCTGCTCTGCAGGTGGGCTGTAGGAAATGAATCATTCTCAAATATGGAAAGACTAAATGTCAGTTGCAGCCATAAGAAGCTGAAAATGAAAATGAGTGTGGGCTGCTGAAATCGTTGGTATGATGTTATTAAGAAAGGAAAAGCAGGAATAAAAGTAAACCTGCCATGATGCTGCATGCCATGTCTGGGGATAAGCTGTTGTATTAGATTGTGGCGTTACAGTTCCAACACTGTTTGGGCAAAGATAAAACATATGCCTTGCTTTACAGGCTGGTACAGGAGCAAAATTTCCACTTTTATGACATTGACAAGAGAAGAACTAAAGAACTAACTACCACAAGTCTGTGTGCACAGCTCAGCACACAGTGGAACGCTGATGACATTGGTGAGAAGGCTGACCAGGAGCAGTGGGAAGGCTGTGGGCTCAACAAAGAGAGTTGAAGAGGTGCACAAATGTCAGCTCCTCTGTTGCACCTGCTTAGCAACCCAGCTTAGCCCCGTGAGGAGTGAGTCAATCCTTTAAAAAGGCTAACTAGCTTTCCTCCAAGCAAGTATTTCGTAGTCCAATCTATGCTGAGGCAGTGAGAACATCTTATTTTTCTGTGATTGAAAACATTACTTTTCCTATGTCAACACAAGAATAGCAAATCATGGGGAAAGAAATCTCTTTAAACAACAAAGCTAAGATTCCCGCACTGAGCACTCTGAATTGTCCACCTTAGGGGGCAACATACAAAAAATGCTTCCGAGAGAAAGAAATGAGATCCAAACATGAACATTATTCTTATTTAATATTTATATTTTTGTTAAGCTCTTTCATATTTCTTTTTAATTTTCTACGAGAAAAAGGCCCTGCCTTGTAGGATTGTCTATGTTGCAGTAATTAAACTCAGTTCAAATATCTTTTCATATTTGTAACTGCGATTTTGGGGAGATGCTGCTGGAAGACATTAATCCAGTTTAGACCTGCTTAACTATTTTTGCCTGACGCTTTCTATTTCAACCTAGCAATTATCTTTTTTTACATTATTGTACCTTTCCACTGTAATTTTTTTTAATAGCTACAATAACTTTTAGCCCATGCATGAGCTGGATACTCTTTGAAAACCACTGTATAGAAATTATGTTAGCCACTAGAAACATTTGCATCACTTCAAGTTCCCTTATGTGAACCAAACTGAACTGTTTCATTTGAGCTTTCCCATCTCAGGCTTCAGGCCTGAGTTTGGTGTTGGTCTTGCCTGCCTATTTCTCTTTTCTGCCTCCTTCGTCAGGAACTCCAAGCATAGCTAATACTCAACCACAGTGTTATAAAAGACATCTGAGCAAGCTGCCATGTCAGAAGCACACAAGTTGTGACAATACGGAGCTCCGCATGGGCTAGTTAACCTTTTAAAGTAACAACAGTTATGTTTCTCTGATGGTTACATATTTCCTTTTTGCCTGCTGATGGGGAATTTAGTATGGAACAACTTAATTCTTTGGAGACCAGTTGTAGTAAAATTATTGTAGATTGTTTGTAAGATAGTTTTCAAAGTGTATAGAAGACTAATGACAAATAAAATTAAGGTATGTGAGGCCAGGGTGATCAAAATAATATCCTTCCTCTTGAAGTTTTAACAATACAAACAAGGATGGTAGCAAAGAGCCTGTGGCACAGAAGGAGGCACAATTGCTTAGGGCAGAATTTTTCCACCCTAACCTAAGTGTCTTAAAAGATGCATACCTGACTCTAAGTAGGATGTGTAAGTAAATACTGAACTAATAGAAAGAAATGAGTGCTTCCTGGTGGTAATTCAGATAATCCTGAGCTCAAGATGGTATGATGACTTTGCCTCTGGAAATGACTGTTTTCGCCTTGAACACAGGAGATAATTTAGCTATATAATCTTTCGGCAGTAAAAGTGGTAAAGGTGAGCAAAAGAGATGCTGCTATGAAAAAGGAATATTTGATAGTGTGTTACCTGGAGCTTTTCTGGTAATTGTTGTAGGGTCCTATTTAAGCAGAGGTTTATGGTCTTGTGAACGTTCTTACAATACATGAGAAAGTGTGCTGCAAGTGTGGCTACTCCGTTACCCTTTTAAAATGTGTATTATTGCAGTGAAAATGTGCAGCAGAAAGAATATTAACACACTGAAACCAGAGTGCTGATTTCAGAACACCTAGCATTTCAGTTGCTCTAATCTGGAGCTATCCCTGTAACATAGAAGTCGTCTGCATAGAAAGGGGTGAATTTAACAACTGGAAAAATTGGAAAAAAAATCTGTGAGGTCAACAAACTTTTTGGACCTTTAGGTGGACTTCAGGGTATTTACATACTTGATTCCCTTTGATTTACATGAATGCCAGTGTCACATAATGTCTCTGGCTTCACAAAAAAAGGTCTTGACTTTCAGTGAAAGTCAAACATCTAGCTGCTTTTTAAAATTGTTCCAGTATCCTTAATTTAGTTGTTATTTACATTTTAAACTATAAATTTATAATGCTCTGATCCAAGGAAAGGTTACTGGTGTCCCCTCTGGATATGACCACCAATAAAGATGAGATGGAGAAGGGGTACAGGTTGTGAATCGCTGGATTCTGTTGTTTGAAGCACCTGTTTCTCCTTTTCTCCAGCCTAACATACAGCACAGCACATTCGCTCATGATAAAATTAGGTGTTGTGCAGATCCTGGTGGTATAAGTCAGGTCTTCACCTGACTTGGAGCAAGGCTAATACTCCTGTGGCTTGCTTTAGGATCTTGATGATAGCATTCTGGGGGAGGAGATGTGCAAAAAAATCGCAGGATATTTTTTATGTCTCTCTTTATTTAAAGATTTTCAAAACTTAAAAAGGAATTAACCTAGGAAACACCACATCTGGAGTATAATAGTATTTCTTTAAACTCTTAAGATAAAGAAATTCTATTTCATTCTTTATTAAAAAATTCCTGACAATAGACAGCTAGACAAAGATAGAAATTCCACAGATAACCCTTTGATTACTCCACTCAGAAAATATGCAAATACCTCTTCTGTTCATTTCTGTCTGGTAAGTATTGTGTCTAAAAGAGAAAAGAAATTAATCTTAGGCAGTTTAAGAAAACATATCGATGATTTTTAGTTATCATGTGGAGGATTCATAACTTCTTCTGAGTCATTTTAATGTAATTTCCTAGATGCAATTACATCACCACTTCATCACCACTTGCCAGTTGTGCTCTGTACAGGCTGGCTGTAACCACTTTCATTCTTTACAGGTACTTTTTCTTCTCTCAGGAAATATGTACCCTTACAGTTCCAAAATAAAAGATACTGCAGCTGTTATACACGGTTATCTTTTGTCACCTGTTACTTCTATGGAAAATGCTAACGCTGGCACCTTTTCAGCAAGGAAGTAATTTCATGCTAACAAGCCTTGCTTGCTTCAACAGCTATCTTTAATATGTCTATTAGTCTCAGAAATGATGTAAGCATATGTGGTTACAAAGTTAGTTCTTTTATATTTTGTTTTTTTGCGGCAAATTAATCATCATTAAATTATGTAATATTTCAGAACCCTGTTTATTTTCCTGAATACATACTCATAAAAGATAAATGATTTTAGATACTCTTTAATACAGGTGATAGAAATGCTGATCTTGTGGGTAATGTAGGGCACTTGCAGAAACTTTAAATACTTCCCTCATAAAGTCCCTGCATGAAATAATAAAAATCAACGATCTGTGGTATTTACACCACATGATGATCTTGACATTGTGTGCACTGAGCAATAATGTGAAGATCTTCAATTCAGGTTTTCTTCCTTCAAAACATGTAGAACACTTCTACAGTAACTAGAATTGCTGTGTGATTGACCAGGGCAGAGTAACACTAACCAGTCCAAGCAACCAGAATCTGACTGTAACCATCCTTTGAATAGTACCAGGGATCTGGGAGAATTTTGTCTGGGCTGCTTGTTCTCCACTCAGCAATCCGGGACCTAATTTTACCAAACCTCACATCTTTTCATCCATCTGGCAGAAGGACCTGAAAGAGGAAGAAAGAGCAAGGGGTTATGTAGGACACAGCCCTACCATTTTCAAGTCTGAGAACCAACTAGTAGATCTCATGTTAATTTTATTTCAAAAATAAAGTAACAAAATATAAAACACTCCAGATTTAGAAAGAAAATCATAATTTTAAATTACAGGTTTTGTAAAATAAAGACGATTTTTCTGTCACCATTAAACAGTATACACTTTTTTTCTTTTATAAATGGTGTCATTATGTGCTAATGCATTTTTTAATATTTCTGATTCATCCTTTCTCAGAGCATATCCTGATAACATATTACACTCAGAGAGAGATTAATCTAACTGGCAAACAGTTACTGCATTCACTCTTCCCGTGGGCCATCACTTCTCTTGGGGAGAATAATTTATATCAAGCCATTCTGCCTTGGTTACGCAGGGGTTTTTAGTTCTCATTCCCAACTTACATTTTTCAAGATAAAGTAATATGCATTCTATAAAGTTAAAGGTCATATATTTTATTAACAGTGTTAACCAGTATAAAAGATCTCATGTCAAAAGGATATTATTTCCCAAAATGATGTCTTTCTCAAAAGGATGTTATGTTATTGTTTACAGAGTTAAAATAGGTCCAAATATTTATTAATCTATTGTATTTTTAATCTTTTGGAATTTCCAAAATAGCGGCATTTAACAGATCTCTCTACCTGATTCTGCTTATTGTTCTACTCTGCAATGTACTTGCAGTCTCTAGATTTATTTTTGTTGTAATACATCAAGAACAAATTCTTTGTTGGAAGTGGATGAAGTTATGACAGATAAGGACAATGAAGGCAGGAATCTCATGGAGATTTGCCCATTATTCACCTACAGGCTGTATAAGGTAAAACACTTTTCCCCTTTAACAAAGGAGAATAGCACAGTTGCACCTAACTCATCCTTTTAATACTTACTGATGTCAGTGGGATGGACCACACTGCACCTGGAAAAGAAATTAATTTCAGCAGTTAAGGGGGTTGAAGCACACGTGCTGCCTCAGACTAGTTTTTTCTACTATCTTTTGGTGGCCAATATCCACACATTTAAAGGAACATTGAACAGGAAAGTCTAGATTATAATGAATAATTAGCTCCTAATGTAATTTCTGTCTTGCTTCACTTCTAGTTGAGAGAGAAGATCTCTGGGAGGATTCAAATATCAATGTCAATGTAGTCAGCATATTTCCAATGTAAGCTTTGAAAAAACCTGAATGAAATGCCACCTATGTATTCATGAGATACCAATGTCTCAGAGTGGCCAGTGTTCAAATTCTCAAGGTATTTGAAGAGTTTTGGATAAGCTTTTCAACATACCTTAACTGCAGAAAAAAGTTAAGCTTGTCTCAGTCCTAACTAATTTTGAATTTCAAAGGATTTCTCCACCTCTTTTTGTCTGTTTTCTGTAGCGACATGTACAAATTTTCACTGTTTCAAATGGTGGCTAGATTTCTGGTGTTTTATTTCTTCCTGTAGTAAAGTATTCTTTTTCATGTAAGTGTGCAGTCTTTCTAGATGACAACTTTGAAGCCTGTGGCCTTGTGAAGGAAATCTAAAACTAACCTGAAAATAACTGCAGGGAATACATGCAAGAAATCAATTTGATCCTGGCAAAAAGAGCAAATCAGATAATTTAACATCTTTTCAACTGTGAGTTCTGTTATCCAGTGTTGATTCAGTTGGTCTGTTGTCAGATTCGTCTGCCATGTGTATGCTGGAGAAGAAAGAAAATAAAAAAATAAGTATTTTCTTTGTATGAAATTTTCACAAGATGACTGTCTGTGGTGAATAAGATTTGACATTTCCATCTGACAGACAAACAGCTTCTAAAAAACTTGGAGTGAGGATTTTTTTTAATGTTAGTGACTTTCAGAAAGTTTCTAGATCTACTCTTTCATATTACAACAGCAAAAAATTAAACAAAAAGAGAGGAAGAATTTGGTTTTACAAAAAGAGGTTATTTTGGTTGTACGTTTGTTTGTTTGTTTTGATTTTGTTTTTAATGTTAATGCTGCTTTAAAATTAATGTACAAGCCCCACAGCAATGTTTATCACCCCAGAAATATACTGTGTTTGAAATGTTCATTCAGCAATTTCCTCTATATTTGTATTCAGACTTTGTGAAGCCACATATCAAAAAACATTTTTTCATTACTTCAACATTTGCATCACCATTTCTCTGCTTTGTTTTTTCTTCATTATTTTCCAAAGAAAGTGAAAAGAGAAATAGCATAAAGACAGTGCTTTGAAAAACCTGTCTTCAAGAAATCGTTGTAAACGAGTTCCTGTCGTCCAAGCATTAGACAGAAAATCTGAGGGAGGTCACACTGGATTGTTCTTAGCCCTGTCAGCCTCTTTCAATGCTTTCATACACTCCCAGAAAAGGCAAAGTAATATCTGGTATACTAGGATTAAATAAGAAGCCAATTATAGGATCTAGCAATCAGAAACTAATCCTTAAAAAACATATTTTTCAATCTGTTCCATACTATTCAGCTTTAATTATCTTCATTTGATCACAGATTTCTAAATTTCTTTTCACAAAAGTCCTAGTTATTAATTGAGCAAATTACAATAACCCACTATTTCAATATCAACGTGTTAACAGCACACAGTAAGCCAGGAGAATTCAAAACGCTGCTGGAAACCAGGTGTCAATTAGTGCTCACCTCTAGGTGAGCACAATGTTACTCGTTTGGGGCTAGGATCAGAATGGTTTGGAAGCTCTCAAAACCTGAAAATCTTGCCCAAATACCATGGAAGCATGTACAGGGTGGTGGCACCTGTGAGGGGAGATATTACTGGACTGAGTTTTGTGTTAGGCCATTAATGCATTTAATAGATCTACTCCGGTGCCCCTGTTGGCTCCAGCTTACAGCTACTACTAAAGCAAAGACTGGAAGAGGTGCTGCTGAATTACTTTTAAATTAACACTTCTTTGTGAGACAATATTGGTCACAGATTATTACAAATAACAGTCTAGCTAATAGTTTCCTTAGGCTATTTTACTGGATCTTTTCCTGTTGCAAATGCATTGCATGTGGAGTTATGTAACTTCATCTTTGTTATAGAAAGCATGAACAGAACTGTCTAACTAAACCTTATAGAAATATAATAGGAGCAATATGTCAAAAACATATCTTTCT
>WEIU01022701.1:17091-40470 GCA_013389925.1 Aegithalos caudatus | reverse complement strand
AAAAAAAAAAAAAAAACAGACTAGAAATCAAGCCACGGCTGGATGCTTAAAGCAGAGTGTATTTGAATACATCATTTAGTCTGAGTTGTTAGTACTTAAGAACAGGATTCCTTTTTTATCCCAGTAAATGTAACATTTCTTTCTTTTATTACCTCCTTTCCTATTCCCTTGCCCCCTCCACAGTTCTCCAGGTGTTAGATTGGTCTGTTTGACGTGTCCTAAAAGGCTTATGTCACCATAGTTTTATGTGAAATTCCATCCCTTCACAAAGGGGCATTATTAATGAATACATATCAACTCAAGATGAAGTTTTGAATTAGAAGATTTTCAATATAAAAGATGAGAATGATTGATAAAAAGTGAAGCCTGCTGCAAATTAATACAACGTATATCAGGTTCAGACCTGAAGCAGCTATAAAGGTGTCAGCATGACCTTCACTGAAACAAAGCACATGCATTCCCTTTGTTCACATTTCTTTGACTTTAGTATTGCTTTAAAACCCATTAACAGGTCATTTTTAAATGAATTAATTTTAAAAATTTTCATTTGAACTCTCATATTGCTTCTAAATACACATGAAGCAAGAAAATAATGTGTTTCAGTGCAGTCAAAGTTTCTTTTTGGATATGTAATTCAAATTGGTCAGTTTAGAGAAGCTTCACACATGTAGAAAGTTTAAAAAGTTGTTTGTTAAATTTTTCAGTTATAATTCTTTTAAAAATCCTATTATGTTTGGTTACACAAGACTGCATTTAATATACTTAAAGATGCAGTACTCCTTAGCTGTGGCATATTTATGGGTCGTGCATTAAGAAGTTTATAAAATAAGCAGTATATTCTCAGTGTCAAACAGTTCTCAATGAAGACAATTATTCATTCTGTCTGTTTGTAATTAGGTATGAGATAATTTATGATTATGGAGATAAGTGAGGAAATTTATTATAGAATAGTGTATTTTCTTACAGAAATGTTCCTATAATATAGCTAGAGCTCATAAATGACTCACCTTTTATTTCAGTCAGATTTCTTGTGGAATTAATAGACATATGGATTTGATCTCAATAGTGTGGGTCAGAAATAATGAACACAATGCACACTATCAAGAGATTCTCCATAACTTGGTGAAAATAAATCCAGGTTTGACACTGACTGACCTGGGACTGGCAAGGGATGGAACTGATACTATCTGTACCCTTTAGAAAAATGGTGAGGACAGTACCTCAAAAGGTTCCTCTTAGATAAAGATCCAAAGGTTGTATGCTTATCTGTTTTATAGCCAGTTTTATCTGCAAACTGAGTGGAAACCTTTCATGATGAGACTCTCTTCTAAGATTTCTATTGAAATTTCACACATCACACGTCCTACAAAAATAGCCTCTGTTATCACATTATAAGCCTTTGGTGACAACAAAAATATACACAGTAAAAGGTTTTATTCTTACCATAAGAAAATGAAAGAAACTTGGAGTATAAGAGCAGTTTCATTTCAATCATACAAATTTTTTAACTTAACTTTTTATACACACACTAGTGCAGTTTAGATCTCTGTGTAAGGCCTGATATTGAAATACTCTGGGCAGAACATACCCACACAGAGATTCTGGAAAATAAAGCTGAGTGGGAGGATGCTTCTCCTATTTCACATTTCTCTCAGCCCACAGAAAGGGTGTTCTCAGCTATGTTCCACATATTTACAAAGAAAGAGGCAGGCTGAAGGACCATTTCAGATCCTGCCTCCCTGCAAAGCCCTGCAGATGGTCCCAGCCAGACATTCTTGTGCAATAGTAGTCAAAACCACACAAATAAGGAACAAATAAGAACAAAGTGGATCCTAAAAAGCTCCAGAGAAAAACTCACCGCACAGCTAAAATATGGTATAAATTTCTTAACATTTTCCAGAGGTGCTTGTTTCACATTGAGATTAAATCCCTGGAAATTTGACCATTATTAAGCAATTTGTCTTCCATGCGCATGCAAAGTATCTAAGATAATTAAATTTTTAAGAGATTTTTCTTCTTCTCCCCAAAAAAATCAATATTAAAGTCACTGATCTAGGAAAAAAAAAAAAAAAAAAAAAAAAAAAAAAAAAAAAAAAAAAAAAAAAAACCCCTAAAAAAAAAAAAAAAAAAAAAAAAAAAAAAAAAAAAAAAAAAGTCACCCTTGACATGAAAATAAATCTCAGAAATTTTACTTAACATGTAAGCCATTTTTGCTGTAAAATTACTGATTTCACAAAAGAGGGGGTGGAAATGAATGTGCTTCTTCAACCATGACAATAGTATTGCTACTTCATTCTCATAATGTTATGGGACCCCAGGCAGCTCCCAACCTCATCTTGGAATGATGGCATATTTCATGATTATGTCCAACTCCAGCAGATAAGAGCATTTATATGCTAATAACAGCAATATGTGTAGCTCTAGAATTTCACCATAAGCAGTGAAGCTTTTAATCACAATAAGCCTTATGGGCCCAATTTATCTACTTTAAAAAATTATAATACCTACATAGGTGTTCCAAAATGTATTTCCTTTACATCAACTTTTAGGGCCCTGTAAAATAAGAAATGAATGGGAAATGATACCTCAGAGGATTGGATTATTAATAAGGGATGGATTATGCTTAACTTCTTCAAATCACAAGAGAAAATGGAAGCTATGTCATGATGGCTGGGTGGTGTTTGAATAAATGGAGAACCAGAAGCTATGCCAGGAATCCACAGAATCATCTTTCCAGAGGAAGCAATAACCTACAGCCTCAACTGGAATTTGCACAGGCCATAAAGGAACAAAACTCTCCTTAGCACTCACCATGCTGCCTGTAAAAGTGGTTTGGTCTGTTTCTACCAGAAACTATTAGGAGTATGCCTTTTTTATAGTTGACAGCCTTGTGTATCCAGGTGGTCTCACTGTTTCAATTATATGTTCAGTTGGGTCCCATCTGGCACAGAAACTTACTTGCAATTTCGCCATCATGTTGCTCAGGGCTGACTCCAAGAGCACAATAGCAATTTAAGCTTCTTACCATCAAGATTGCTGGACAGTGGCTTGCACTGGGGAAAAAAACTGAAAGAAAGAAAATTGGAACAGAGTTCATATCATCTTTTGTAGATAAACCACTTAATTCCAGTGAACTTATGTGACATCTCACCTCTCTCCATTAACTGCCTAAGGATGTTGTGTCCAGCACCCCAGGATAGTTAACAGTTTGAATTGCTCCCTGTTTTCTTTAACTCTTATGTTGCAGGAGTGCTTCAGGTCACTGTTAGGTGATAACACCTGTGATCTGAGACAGGATTTTTTACACAGCTGTATGGAGGGCAAAAGTATTTCAGAAATGAAAAATGTTGTAGGAAGCTTTGAAGCTAGAATGACTCTGAAATTATTTTAAAACTTTCAACAGAACAGATTTCAGTTTTGCAATTTTTTTCTAATTTAATAATGTACACATGACATGAAGTTTGTCACCACAATTTTTATCAGCATCATATATACCCTTTCTAGCACAATCTGCTTCCACTCTGACCACTTCAAAGCAATAATTTTATTGCAGATGTCAAAAATCTGCCAATATTAAGTGTTAAATTCTTTCTAATACAGCAGAAATTAATTACTAAAATTCATGCTTCATTCCCAGAACTGGGAAAATGTTAGACACACAAATGTTTATTAAATAGGTAGGTCAGAGATGTCCATGAAATCTTGTTGAATATTCCCCCTTTTGCAGAAATCCAACATTTCTAAAAAGTTCAAAAAATATCTTAAAACCTATCCAAGTTCTTTCCGTTAAGGTATTTAAACCATATCAGTAATCTGTTCTGACAACATTGCAGGCTCTGCTTTGATCACCAGGTTGGACTACAGGTCTCCTGAGTACCTCACCACCTGTATTATTTTGTGATCCTATTAAGGTCATCACTTGTGTTCTACACAAATATCACTTATAGTCCATCAGATAAAATCTTCCATAGAAGCCATTAAACAGATTAATTGTACTGAAAGTTTACTCAGTTACTTTCAATATGCAAAAAATGAAGGCCTTTTTAAAGGCAAACACAAGAAAGAGAAAATATTAAATTTTGCTCTGAAACATTCATTCACAAATGTGCTTCATGCCATCTTCTGGGTAAGTTTCAAAACTATGTCTAATGTCTGGAAGAAATATAAGAAGTAGCAGTTCAGGAGTGTTCATGCAAATGTCACAGCTGCACAAGGAATAAAATAAAGAAACCAGACTGCAGTGGTTTATTTCTTTTTAACACATGGATCAAATGAAGCATAGCCTGTAATTACATTCCCAGGTAGTAGCACAGATAACAAAAATTGATATGTATCATTTGAATTATATAGTTACTAATTCAAATCTCCTCTAGAAAGGATAATCATAGGCAGTGGGAAAAGCTAATATCTGGAACTTATTATTCTGAGGCAAAGCCTGGTCTTCTTGGAGACCTAATTTTACTTCATCTCTCTGACTATGCACAGAAAATCTAGGTCCTGGGAGCTAGGCCATCCTTACAATTTTCCTCCTTGAGCTCTCCTAATTAGACAAAAAGGGCTCCCCAAACACAGGAGATTCCACCCCTGGCTCTGAGCAGGACCAGCTGGACAGGTGTGCTGTTATTGTCCTTTACACAGTTGTAACATTGACTGGCACAGGTGGAAACTCCACCTGCCAAAGATCCTTTAGGGTTAGATATTATGGCTAAACTGCGAGATGTCTTTAAGGCCATCTAGTTCATAAAAGGAACCAAGCTACCACCTCACTAATAAAGATAAAGAAATGCAAAGAAAATTTGTTCCTTCCCTTCCCATCTCTTAGACAGAAAATTTAACCTCCTCCATTAAAATTTCTTCAGATTCTGAAACTGCATAACATAAATTGCAATGAAAGAAATATGGTGTTAGAACAAATTTTTTACATCCATAGATAAGAAGCAACATTAAAAACTGACTCAAGCTCCTAAAGGCAACTATGCCCTCAATATAGAGCTTAGCCTGACTGCTCACTGCCTGCCAGCTCCCAATGATCCTGCAGCTCCCCACAGAGAAGGTAGCATGCCCTGTCTGAGGGCTGGGAACATCTGGAGACACCACACAGCTGCCTTGTTAGTAGGGCTTGTAGGAAAAGCCTAAAGTACCAGGCTAAAGAGATCAATCCTAAGAGATAAGCATAAAGTATCAATCCACTCTCCACCTCCTGCTTCAAAAGATTTCAGCTACCCTAGTGATTGCAATGTTATAAGAATTTGGGAAAGACAAAAATGTAGGACTTATTATTTACTTCCCAGCTGAACAACAGCAGGGATAGCAGTGAGGACTACAACATACTGAAAATCTTCAACAAATCATTAATGCAGTGCTGGAAGATGCTCAGGTATTACAGTGATATAAGGACTACAGACCTTTATATCATCTGTCATAAGATACATAACAAGATACCTTTGACAATTTTTCAGTCCTTAAATCAGCTGTAAGTGCTTGTATGATATGAGGGAGATGTGGTAATGTATTTGCACAACTTAGGCCACTCAGTGTACCAGCCAAGCTCTGTATAGATAACGAGCCACTTGCAATCTTGTTTTTAAGGTTCTCAAGAATCCTTCAAGGCTACTGGGAAAACATCAGGAAAAAAACAGGATGAAAACAGGACAAAAATAAGACTGAGATCCTGAGAAACCGTGGACAAAGAATGCAAAACCCAGAGAGAGGACACAGAATGTGAGAATGGACACGACCAATTAGGTGCCCTGTCTGTGCCTGCCTTGTGAACCAGCAACTTAACCAATCAAGAGATGCCTGCACACATGGACAGTAGTGCTGGAAACTATAACTGGGGTCTAATGTAAGCAATAAATCAGCTTCTATTCAATCGTATTGGTTGTGTTACTCAGTTGTCCAATTTTTCCCTGCTGCAGAGAGAATTTGTACTTATCTGAGTGCAAGAAAAGCACTTGGTGGGTCACCATACTGGGTCCTACATATGCAACAGCTATGCAGCATACACAGCTAAACTCTGGTTATGCTTATTAAATAACTTGGTAGCATTCAATGAGAATTTAAATTACAATCCTCTTCCATTTAATTTCATAATTAGGACATTTAATTTGAACCATTATTTTATGTGAGCAAAGCCACTGAAATAAAATGCATCCTTATTATTTTAAAGAGATAAAATTGTTAAAAATATCTCAAAAGCTCATAGTAATATAGATTTTGGTTGCTTTTATCCTTTTTTCCTTTGACAGGAGGTATTTCATTGGCAGTACTAGAAATGAAACTGTGCTTGCTGTGTCCAAAGCAGGTCTGATTTGTTTGTAATTTTTGATTTGTTTAATCCAGTGTGAACATTCATTGCAAATTCCTGATGTGATTTAAAGGATCAAGTGTCTGACTTTCAGTCTACTGATTCAGTGTAACTAAGTGGTTTTAATGGTTGCACAGATATGGTTGCACCATAGAAAAATCATAGAAGCATTTGAATTAAGGATAGAAGAGACCTCTAAGATCATCAGGTCCAACTGTTCTCATAGTACCCCTGAGTTCACCACTTAACTGTGTTCCAAAGTGCCACACCCACACTATTTTTCTACACTTCCAGGGGTCTTGGTTCCACCACTTCCTTGGGACGCCTGTTCCAACTCCCAAAAACCATTTAACTGAAGAAATTTTTCCTAATATCCAACGTAAACCTTCCGTGGTGCAACTTGAGGCTATTTCCCCTTGTCACTAGTTACCTGGGTGAAGAGCCTGGCTACAGCTTCCTTTCAGGTAGTTTTACAGAATGACAAAATCTCCCAAGAGCTTTCTTTTGTCCATTCTGAACACCCACATCTCTCAGCTGCTCTTCACAAGACCTGAGCTCCAGGCAGTGCTTCAGCGTTGCTGCCCTCCTCAGGACATACCCCAGTACCCACCCCAGTGTCTGTCTTGAGCTGAGGGGTCCAAAAATGAACTCAGGAATGGAGGTGTGGCCTCACCAGCGCTGAGTAGAGGCACTGCTGAGGAGGGGAGTGATAGACTGGCTTTGGTGGGCACCTGGAATGCAGCCAGAATCAACCCACCATGATGTACAGCAAATATACATTCTTCTACTCCTCTTCCAAACCACTGATCTTTCTTCATTTCCAACTAAAATAAAATAAATAAATGAATGTCCAGCTGTGCTAAAGCCTGAAAGCTTTAGCATAGAAGGAGTAAATTTTCCCACTACTCAGCAAGTGAATTTAAAATGTTAGAGTAGAAACAGTTTTGCAACATTATCTGCGATGGTAACTTCTTTTTCCATAATGAGAATTCTAATGATAACACCGCAAATCCTAAATTATTTTGACTTGTAAAGATTTGTAATATTACAAATGGAACCAGGCAGAGCACACAGCCAGGTCTCAGCTGCAGGAGTGTCTCAGATTAGCCCATTCGAATTACAAATATGGAAGACCTTACACTGCCTTTGCTCAAAGCAGTGTTTAGGGAAAGGTTTGAATCCTTGCTACTTTTCAGTTTTCTTTTTTTTTTTTTTTTTTTTTTTTTTTTTCAGATAATTCAGTACTTTCAGAATCTTACCTGGCTTGATATTCAAAGCCAGAGAGGAGAGTTTTTCAAGATAAAACTTTCTTTGATGATAACATTTCAAGACCAAACATTATGCCACTGGCAGAGAGAAAATATTTATCCCAAAGCCACTTATTTATTTTATATTTTAAGAGATTGCAGCCCTTAAGGACTATGGTGCTTATCCTGTCAAACACATACTTGAATGAAAATAAGATGGAATTAAGGAAAACCCAGGGAAGAAGAGCCAGACTCTCCTTTGGTGTAAAGCTGCTTCCAGGGGCCTAAGCTGATATATACTAGCTGGCAGTTTGGCTTGTGTATTTTTAGGAAAAAAAAAAAAAAAATCAATGCTTTCAGACTTGGTTTCCATTCTCTCGTGACACAGTGGTATTTGAGAATCTTTCTTTTCAAATATCTTGTAATTGCCTTTGGTAACTATTAATATGCAAAAGAGAAACGAGAAATAAATCAACAAACTTACTTGTTCAAGCAAAACTTAACAGCCCAAATAGTCTAGATGACTAAGCATGTTCTTGTGATTTTATGTCCCTGAGGCTGCTGGTGGGAACACCACTGCAATTACACACACAAAAAAAGGTGTCATTGTGGCTTAGGATGAATCAACACCTCCTTATAAAACTTGCAGAAGTAGATGATGACCATAATTCCCATCACAATCTTTTATTTTATACCAGAATCTTTTAAAACCACCATTAACACGCTACAAATCCTAAATTTATGTTCTAAGCAATATTTCTATTATCCAGCCTTTCCTATTTATTCTCTCCACACATGTAAAGATTCTGTCAAAATTCTCCTCAAGAAATATTATTTCTTGTCTTGTTAAAGACAGTCTTTCCTCCCCTACAGGCACTTGAAATAGCATTACAAGGAGTGCTACTTCAGCTTTGTAATTTGGTTATTTCCCTACTGATTACACCTTCTTCTATCTCTTGAAGGACGTGGCATCCCACAGCCCATTTTTTCTTTTATTTCTAGTGCTTGTTACATGTCAGCCCCTGATCCCAGACTCATTTCCTGTGATGTCATACTTATAACAATACACATTTGTGCCTTTTTTCCCCTCTTCCACATTGCTCCTTACAGATGAAGCAGAAATTACCTTTGCTGGAAACTCTTCTTCAAACCCTTCCCCCACCAAATGGGAGGCAATACATTTACCAGCCAACTGGTGTTATTTGGTAGAGAATATCACTCATACCATTTCAAATAAATAAATTCAACATCAGATTTCAGTTTGTTTTCCTCTTTTAATTACCAAGGACTACACAGAAATAATAAAATAAAACAGAGTTTTATTTCATGCGGGAGACTCCAGTGTCAGACAACTCTTGCAGTGTAGCACACTGAGGGAGCCTTTCCCCACTGCTTACATTGGGGCAAGCTTTTCTGATCACTGTGCTCCTTCAATTCTCTCCTAGTGATAAAGCCATGTGGTCACTCATGTCCATCAGTATTTACACTGACCTGATTTATCCATTACAAAGGGGCCTTTGCAGTATTGGGCTTTTTGGAGCATCAGTCTGGGAGCAAAGGACTCTGCAGTAATATCAGCATCAGTTCCTGGCTGGAGACTGTCAAAGAGACCATGATGGCCTCCACTGCTATTCTAGGAACAACTCTTCCCTTTTCCTGTGCATCCTACAGGCCTAAGCTAAGCTGTGCAGGCCCGTGCTTCTCATGGGAATAGCAACACACATTTACTACATTTCAGTCTGTTAAAATATGCAGTGACTTCACCTATAAGCTAAAAACAAAAGATTGCTCTTAAAAGAGAATCCTTACTTATTAAAGCAAAGGAATTCACAGTGACTATAACGGAATCATCCTTGAACAGATCATTCACGTAAAATTTGCATACAAGTTTGAACATGTAAAAACGTGGCATAACTCTGCTTCTTGTAACTGATACTGTGCCTTCAATACCACATGAAGATCAGTATTCTTATTGAAATGTTGTGGGTATATCCTTTCCCCATTTCAGGGAACAGGAATTTGAGAAATAAAGTCATATAGTGCTAAATTTATCCCTGAAATTAACGCTTATGTTTGTCTTAATTTTGGATCACTCAAGAAAGCAGTTATTAAAACTGCCTATTAATTTGGTTTTTGGATTTCATTCTTATAAAAAGCTAAAGACAGGCTTCTTAATATTATTTCTTGTGAATTTTTTTTTTATATCCCCCTTAATGGGAAAAAAAAAAAAAAAAAAAAAAAAAAAAAAAAAAAAAAAGAAGAAAAAAAAAATTTAAGTAAGGACTTTCTTATTCTTCTGGAATGTAAATAATAAACAATAAATTACCTTAACTGTGTTCATGTCTATAAGATACAGAGAAATTAAGAGAAGGAAAAAAGAGAAATTATCTGTACAACAGACAAGTGATGCCAATATTCTACTGTATTTTCTGCTTTTGATCTTAAAGGCAGATTAGTGCAAATTGAATTTTGCACTAGCTCTGCATAGCTGTGACTCCTATATTTGTTTCTAGGGAATATGATAAATTTGAATTATTTAGGTGCCTCATGAATAGCAGCAAACCAGTTGATTACATTCTTGATTGAGTTACATTATATTTGTGTGGTTACATGTAGCCTGTGTAATTATTCTTATATTAAGGCTAAATAAATGCATGCTTTCAATAAGAAATGGTGTCTGTGATCTTTCATTTATATCATGTTATTAAAGATTTTGCTTAGGATACAACGAAATCTGGCTAAAGGGGGAAAAATAAAAATAATTTGCTGAGCACCAATGCTTCGATTAATTAACTCCTGTTTCTGCAAACAGCCGTAAGTGAAAGAATCAAACTACTATGTTTTGTAGATGAATGATCAGCAAATGCTCAAAGTCATCTGTCATGGTCTAGTTTTGTAGCCTGACAAGAAAAATGAAGCTAGCATTTCCTGAATTCATAAAAGAGTTTGGGTTGCAGTTTACATAACATCCACATTTAATTAGAGTGGAACCAGTGGAGACATTGAATTCCTCTTCAGACTGGCAGTAGGGTAAATGGCTTGTCATGCATCCTTCAGAAAAGGTTAACACAAAATGCATACATGTTTTCATGTCATCTAGCCCTCGGTTCAATCACATTCTCATCTTAATGTAGTGAGTGAACATTTCTGCAGTCAGAATTTCTCATTACAGATAGGTTATTTTTCTAGGGATTTAAGCACTCCCTTGGTTCACTCAGCTATTCTGCCAGGATATCCCTTGCCAAAAGAGACTAGAAATAAAACATTTCACTGCACTGTGTTAGTAGAATGAAAACTCATTCTTCCTCTTGGTCATGTTTTTCTTTAAGAAGAAGAAAAATTATTCCATGGTGTCAGATAACTATGTCATCGGGGAGAAGGCCTCTCTGTGTCAGGTTGTACTCTTTTCTTGTCTACACTGCTCATAGCACTGTGCCAATATCATAGCTACATTTCTGTGAAGCAGCTTTGCTTATCCCAGATGCAGAGATAACTTGCAGAGATCTGTTATCCATAAGCAGAGCTATTTACAGATGCAGAGCACCTGAAAATGAAGGGACAAATATCTGAGAGCTTGGTAAGCTTGAAGTCTCTCAAATCATAGTAACATGCATGTAGAAATAACATACACAGGCTTCGTGGCTACAGATGTGCTCCAGTAGTTACACTCCCACCACTAGCACCTTATTTTAATGATATAAGCATTTCTATATTATATGTATTATCAAAATATGCATAAGTCTCACAAACACATATATGCATGTAAATGAAAAACTCTATTACCCAAGGCAAAGTGCTTTTAAGTAAAATCCATAGGTTTTCATGCAATGGGGCTTCAAACCATTGGAAAGTTTGGAATTTTTTCTAAACAGTCAAATATTAGACATATGCTTTATACACTTGTGCTTAAGTATGTTTTTTCAACTTACCTCTCAGCAGCGCATATGATCATCCACTTTATATTGGACAAGTGGATCTTTTACATCTTCTCAGTTCCATCAGTTAGAAAACTCAGTATCTTACTGGTTTCATGCAAGATTAAAGTCTTTTAACCCCAATATGAGTTACATATGTCACAACACACACAAGTCTTGTAGAAATCCTGCAGCAGTGTTACAGAAAGACTCACTGACTTCTGATATGAAAACAAAACATCTGCTTGAATCTGTTTTTCTTTCCTCCATTTAAACTTGATATGAGCATTAGATATTTACTTTAAATATGAGACAGACAGCTAAACCAAAACTTCACAAATGCCATTATTAAGGAAGTCATGCAGGGCTCTTCTCCAAGAACTGCGGAGCCTCTTGTGTGCTCCCATAGACGAAGATCAGCCAGCTCAGCCAGAGCTGGTCCAGATTCCCCAGCCAACACTAACTCCTTTCTGCTTCCTTTTTTATCAGTGACCATTATCAAAGACATAGAGAAGTTTTAAGTTCAGCAGTAATTACCCAGAAGACAATTCTTAGCTTTTAGCTGTGAAATATTTTGGTCACAGCACTGTTGCACCAAACTAACTGAAGATACTGCAGCTCCAACTTGAAATGAAAACTTCCTTTAGAAGAAAGAACCTACGGCACCTAAAGGTCTTCTTTAGCACAGATTCCTCCTGACAGAGGACTAGAATATACCTGGAAAATCTGTTGGCACTAGGAAAC
Organism: Aegithalos caudatus; assembly: GCA_013389925.1. Classification (NCBI taxonomy): domain Eukaryota; kingdom Metazoa; phylum Chordata; class Aves; order Passeriformes; family Aegithalidae; genus Aegithalos; species Aegithalos caudatus. The sequence continues at coordinate 28,258 of WEIU01022701.1, read as the reverse complement.
AATACTATGTATGGATCAGCTCACGGAGATATAACACTTGGTTTCTTTGGGATCTATGCACATCATTTATAAAAGCAGACAAAAAGTACTCATTTCAGCCAGGCAAAATATTCTAGAATATTTTTCTTATTAGATATTTCTTTTGCAACCATAATTTAAAAAAAATCATTTAAAATTTACCTCTGATTCTAGACAGGCTCTAACAAAACCAGCTTTGTTCAGAAATGAAAACTGGACCACCTAAAAAATTACAAAAACCCAAACAAATGTGCAGCACTGTCATGCTTCTGCACAGTGATCCTAAACCACTCTACTGTTATCAGTTATATTACCTTTCCATCCACAACACTAATACAAAAGGACAATAATTTGAAACATTTGAAGAAGCCTTTGAGATTATTCCACTGCACAATTCTTAGGATATTTTTCATCTGCTTCCCTTCATAAGCTATGTAAATGCCCTTCTATCTCTAAAACTACCATGAGTATCTTTTCTGTCCTCTGTTCTTTACTTCCAAAACATAATTTCATCTTTACTGAGAGGTTACCTAGCTAGAAACCTTAATTGCAGGTAACTGCAATACCAGTTTTTAAAGACAGGATAATGGTCACTGGATTCTGCAGCCACATATTCCATCTGTGTTGCTTAGCTGACTTCTCTTGTTCTTAGTGGCATTTCAAAGGTTAATCTACCTGCAAAAATTAGAAACAAATTATTCAGTGTAAAGAAGTATTGAGTGTAAAATGCTTAAAGAAGAAGCTGTAAAGCAAAATGGAGAGAGACTATTTACATCATGTAGTGATAGGAAAAGGGAGAATGGATTCAAACTGAAAGAGGGAAGGCTGAGATCAGATATATGGAAGAAATTCTTTATTGTGGCAGGGCTGAGGCACTGAGATAAATTGCCTTGAGAATTTCTGGATGTTCCATCCCTGCAAGTGTTCAAGGCCAGGCTGGATGGGGCTTTGAGCAACCTGGTCCAGTGGAAAGGGTCCTGCCCACAGCAGTGAAGTTGGAACCAGATGATCTTCCAGGTGCCTTCCAACCCAAACCAATCTATGATTCTACGATTCTGTGGTTCTATGATTTTTAAAAGAGTAGCAAAAACATTCAACAACTTAGATATTTTTCATATTCTTGTTCTCAAGTCTTTCAAAAAAAAAAAAAAAAAAAGTGTGAGAAATAGAACAAGACAGACATATCTTTATATGTTCTGCTTGGGTGAAGTTCAAAATTCAGTCGCACCAGACTCAAATGCTTTTAAACTTTTTGAGGAATGTTATTGTGGCATTATTAAAAGAAGATATTCAAATAAGAAGAAAAAGTTGGTATCTCTGCAGACTGATTTCACCTCTATATCAATATCGAACTACCTTGTGAAAATGATGAAATTTTATGATCTAATGGAGAGACTGTGCTTTAAATAACATGTAAAATGAAGTACGATTTAGAGGTTATGAGCCAGATCATAAAAATCCTGAAAATCACATTTCCAAAAAGAAAAAAAAAATATGGAAAAGGTGGTTTCTTTCTGATCTCTTAATCTTTAACAATCACTTGGAAATATAGCAATGGGGGTGAGGAGAAGGAATTAAAATGAAAGCTAACAAAGCAGCTACTGCCTTCAGTAAATTCAAAGAGCCCTTGAGGCTGTCTCCTAAATTCCCGTAGCATCATGTTTTAAACTGTTTGCTTGTCCACAGAAGCTGAAAGTTTATTTGTTCTGAACAGTGGCTGAAATTCTCAAGCCAATACTGTGATATAGTGCCAAGTGTCACAAAATCCACAACAAAATTAAGGGATATGGGAACCTTGTTGAGGCCATCACTATTTTACTTTGTTTAAACTCCCATAATTCCCTTTGTGACTATAGGTTCACTAGTTTCAACAGCAAAGGCCAATTACTCCTGCTATCATTCCATGCTTAAAATAAAACAGCAATCTTCACTTGTTCAGTAAAAGAGGGCAAAAACTGACAATTTATGTCCATCAGTGTTGCAACAGCATGACTGCTAGAATTTTCTAATTCTAAGCATGGAGTCATTTGCAGATTTCAGAAGGCCTGTTGAGGAGGAATTCAGTGTAGAGATCACACCAGATCAGAGATTTAAAAAATCACTTGATTTCCATACCTGGTTTTTCCTGTGCTTAAGCTTATAGGTGTTCTTTGGCTTCAAGCCATTCATCACCCACTGCCCCATCACAGGACAAGAATGCCCAGAGCAGCAGAAGTTTTGAAAATGGCCATTCCCCATTTGTCCTGTGGGTCCTTGCTCCTCTCACCTATGCTAAATTAAGATCCAGAAGGTCCTGTCACTGGAAAAGAAAAGGGATATGTCTCAGCTGTCTCTTTGGCCCTGGTCTTATCAAAACTCCTGCCACAGCTAGTTTTGACTTTCAAATCCTTTGCCAGAGAAAGGGAAACACAGTCAAAAGAGGCAAGGTGGTCATAGAAAAGGGTTGTCTAGTACATACCCTACAGCTCTGCCTCAAGGCAGAACCAGCCATATTCTGACCATTTCAATCATTCAGCTATCTCATTTCTATATCTATATCTATGTCTATATCTATATCTATATCTATATCTATATCATCTATATCTATATCTATATCATCTATATCTATATCTATATCTATATCCTGTACCTTACATGTAATCAGTAGATGTTAATTTAATCACATTCCTTCTAACATTTAGACAATACTAAACAATCTGGAGTTTGACAGCCTTCTGAAATACAACCTTCTGAGCTTTCCTTTTTCAACTGGCCTGATCAAGGCTCTTCAGTAACATCAGAATATTCTAAATCAATTGCTTGGTATTTGTCTCATCACTGTCCAGCATCAAGATGGTAGAGTTTTGAGCTCATATTTTCTTTCTCTATTCTGCTCTGCTCGGACAAGCCAGACTCATTAACTTAACTTCTTTTCAATCTTTTCAAAGTGTATCATCATCGTATGTGGAACAATGACTAGCTGAAATGGATCCAGTACTCTGGATGTTTAATGCATATCTGTTGACAACATTTGTTCTCCTGAGATTGCAGACACCTCTGTTTCTCACCAGTTTTAAATAAACTAAGCCATTTCTCCTGTACTAAGATGATGGTTTCTCTTAAAGTGATTGTATGGCTCCCTTACACTTAATCAGCCACTGAGCAAGGTTAAGCCTTCATTGCAGCAAAGAATTCATACCCTGTCCCAATGTATTTCTGTTTTGTATGTGCTCTACAGCTGGAGTCAACAGATAACACCATTTATAAATGTCAGCTTGAGTGTAATCTATCTGACCCAGATCAAATCTTTTTGGTCACAGAACAGTTTAACCAGAGATATCTTTAAGTTTTTAAGCATTATAACCCAGGAAGAGATCTTTTTGTTCTTCACATGCAAGACAGGAAGGCATGAAATACAAGAGAAATTATAATTTACTTCTCAAGGGAAAAAAATTCATTTCTTCTGATATCAATCATAGTGGCATTCATGTGAAGAAAAAGCATGAAACTGCTTTTTCTTTTCTTTATATTCAGTTGTGCATCTTGAATAAGCATTTAGAAGCTCACAAATTATTTTTCATATCATGAGAACACCAAAGCACAAGAGGCAGATGATTTAGCTACTTAGTACTTTGTCCAAATCAGGGACATCTACATAGACTTTCTAGCAGCTCGAAACCATGAGGCATAAGAAGGACAAACAACACAGTTCAAACAATCTACTTGTAATATTTGACACTCTGTTAATTGTTAGAACCAGCTTAAGCAAAATATATGAAAGTCCTTACAATCTGACACAGTTTTTCTATATAATTTTGGTCTGCTTCTTTTTATTTCAAGCTTTTCATGATTTGCCAAACTTGCAAAGGAAGAAGCATCCAGATTAAACAGATTGATAAAACAGACTCTATCTCCAAGAGGTTATCNAAAAAAAAAAAAAAAACCAACACTATTTTTTTGAGATGACTGGTCAAGTTTTTCTAGATCAGATTGATCTAAAATCTTTGTTATTTGCTATAGTAAGAGCCTCTTTCTTTTTTTTCTGAATTCCCAGATTTTCTCAGCCAGGGATGTGCTCAATAGAAACTATTAATTTCCAGATTTATATTTGCATACCAGTGGACAACAAATTGACCTTAGAAATAAAAATGAATCACTATTCTCTATGCATTGTCTTAAATGTCTTACATATATTGCACCATATTGAAAAGCCTCTTTACAAATCGTCCTTGCTGCCATTATTGAAGAATAAAAACTTTACTTCTCTAGCCCACAAAATGAGGAATGTCATGTAGTTTGTAGAGGAACCTGACTATTACAGAGTAATCTGAGAATCTACAAGAAGTGTCTAATATTTCTGAGCCCATTGAAGCACCTGTGGGTTTAGGATATAGATTTTTTTATACTTATCCCCTTGTTCTTATAAATGCACACTTGAGGAGGAAATTCATGGAGTTGTCAGTCAAATCCCTTAAGGTTCTGGGAAGATTAAGTGAACCATTACAGAGATTAATCTTTAAACACTTATACTGCCTTTTCAACCTCAGATGTCAATGCCATACAGATGGGCTGAAATTTTTGTTGCAAGGGATACCTAAGTAACAGTGTCTCAGTTTCCTTATAGTCCATCTAATCACAATTCACAGAAAGATCTATTGAGACATACTGCATAAGAAATCCATATGTCCCAGAAAGGAACCAACTCTCACCAAAATAATTAAGACAACTGCTTATAAATAACACTTAAATGCAAAGCTGCCGATCAGTTTTAGTAATAATCTAGTGTTTTTCACAGAACCTTTTTCTTTCACCTTAGGAGCTTGAAGGACATTCTCTCCAGTGCAGTTATTCCACTGAATAATATTGAATTCCTGATTTTTAGAAGAAAAAAAAGCTGAGAAAAAAATAGATTATTATATCCTATGTACTAGCAGACTATGTGAGACTAGATACTTCTCTGTTTCAAGTCCTATATAGCATATAATCACTCTATGCAATCTGAAATTATATACATAAAAATGAATATAAATATAGACCTGCACAATGCAAATGATGCATATCAGTATTAGTTTAAAAAATTCATTAACAGCATTCAAGGGATTATCTTACTTAAAAATATACAGAAAATAGAACAGATGGGCTGTAAAATAATTCTTTTTCCACCATATCTATGGCCTTTACTTTGTACTCTCTCTTAACTGAGTTTATTCACCCATGTGATGCAAATAAACAGGATGCCTAGATGCTTCCAGTTCTTTCCTTTCTTCCTTCCCTACAAGACACAGAAAGCTTTTCTTTTCATGGATAGAAATTATTAAGTGGCCAGAGGAGCTGTCAGCGTTGAATTTTCCAAGTTAGATTTAGTGTGATGTTCAGAGTGAGTATGACATTATATACCAAGATACCAGAAAGGAATATCTCATTTGTAACCTGAAAGAAATTCAAATTTAGAAGAAAAAGCATGTAAAGCTGTCCTGTAGGAGCCGTTTGCTTTCTTAATGTCAGAACACGCAGATCCACCTACATGTACTGGCACCTGATGCTCCATTTTACATTTGTAAATTCACTGGCACATTGACCAGAGCCACAAAGCCACGCTGCCAATCTCACTGGCATGGGGACAAGGCTAACAGAGATAGGCAGCTGCTGCCAATGTCCTCCACCTCAGAATAAACATGCAAGAATCAACTATATGAGGTCTTTACTTTTCCCACATCCCGCATGGAATGAGAGTATTTACATGAAGTTTCTCCCCAAAAAAAGTTTGAAGATGTGTAAAAAGGATCACAGCTCACAAAGATAAGCTGAGAGGTTTTCTCAGAGCTTGAAAACCAGACTCAGAACTAGAATGAGAAAGGAAAGTCAGATGTCATCAACTCCATTTCTCTGTGACTATAACCCCATATGGGTGATGTACATAGATTTCCATATAAAAAAGAAAAACTATAGGAGCCCTGTATCTGTCTGCATAATTGTTCACATATATTTTTCCAATTCTAGACACTATTATGGAATTTTCTAACCTTATTTTTTTGAATAATCATCCATTTACCATAAGAAAGCTTTTTATTTACCTCCAATGAACATCATAACATTATCATCTTTATCTCTATTTTGAATTTACCGTATGCTTAGTGTTTTTCTCACATTATTATCTGCCAATTTTTGAGATACTACAGGTATCTTATATTCCAAAAATTTTCTTTTTTTCTTTACTTGCTATAAAAAAGTCATATCAGCATTAAATATCTGAACTACATCACATTTGTAATGTGATGTAGGGAGTAATTCTGGGATTGGCAACTCCAAGACTATCATAATTCTAATATTAGTTCTTTGAGTGATTTCAGACAAATTGAGTACCTGCTTCAGTTTCTACAGCAACCAGAAGGAGATAAAATATATATATTATTTTGCACATCATTTCAACATATAGTTGTGTTAGCTGCTATATGCGTAGATGCACAGAAAGGGATAGAACACAATATTTAAATGCTTTTCTTGTCTACTTTTTTATGAAAGTAACTTAATGATTCTTTTATTTCTCAGTTAGTTAAAAAACCAAGTAACCAATTCATAGTACAGAACATTTTACTGTGACTCACTATAGAGAGATTTATGAAGGTGTCATTTTCCCATTCTCTCTACCTCAAAAAGTGAAACATAGACAATCAAGGTCACCAGGGAAATTCCCCTCCCAGATTTCAATTCATTCTAGCCCAGCTTTTAGTGGAATACTTTAAAAATTAAGACACATTTTTGAAAGACTGTCTCTCAATGTCATAAGAGAACTTACACTGATGAAGAATATAAGAATTTAAAAAGTCATGAAAAAAGAACTCTAAGAAGTTGGAATTCTCCCCCAAAAATTACAAGATATAATATAAAGAAGATGACATATTACTGACTCAAATCTTTCTGTTAAATACTAGACATTATGTTAACAATAACATCTTAAATTACTGAAAACCAAAAAACATTCACTTTTAAAGGAGTACCTTAAAATATACAATTCAACATTAATGTTTTCCATATTTTTGTTTAACCCCAAATAAAAATTACCTGACTGGTAAAATTGGAACCAAGAAAAGGGAAATTAAAATAAAAACAATACATATGTTCCAGCTGAATACTAGGCCCCTCTTTCCACCCATTTCAGTAATGCCTGTATAACTTCCATCAATGAAGCCCAATAAAGTTTTTAAACCTTTTCAGAAAAGATAGAAAGGAAAAAATCACAAAATGTATATCTTTTTTTTTTTTTTTTTTACAATTGTGGGTCTTGTGCTTAAATCCACTACAACTTCATGGTTTTAACAGCTTCTAGGACACCAGGTAATAGCTTCCCATTGGGAATAATTGTTTTCCCAGTCTAACCTAACAATTCTATGGTTTGAGCTAGGCTTCTTTATTATTTTTCTTTTTTTTTTTTCTTTTTTTTTTTTTTTTTAATTTTAAACATATCAATTTCTTTTGGTCTAAGTCCAGCTAGTTTTATCCCCACAAGAATAATTGTGCAGGCCAAATACTTGAGGTCTGCTTCTTCAAAAGAAGCTACTACTGAATTGAATTAAAATGAAACCAATGAAAAATCAAGATGACATCATAGAGCTAGTTGAGATGGGTATATATTAGGATATAAAATGTGTCTCCCTGTGGCTGTTTCCATACTTTTAAAAGTTAAATATGGCACATGCATATTCAAACACTGATCTTGAAAGACCTTTGCAGCTAGACAAGGATCAGTGGTACCTGCAACCACAGGAAACAAAATTTGTATAAAAGCAACATAGCAGCTCATCATCAGAACTTTTATACATTTTATTCCCAAAACACTGGTACAAAAGAGTCAAATCAAGTGTGAAGGGAAGATCCAGAAAATGGAAAAAACATCTATCCTCAGTTTCAGGGTAGAACCAATATTCCCATTTCTACCTTCTGAATGTAGCAACAGCCATACAAAATATTTTTGCAAGTTCTGAAAAGCCCCTCCATCATTTCAAAACCACAATAAAACCTGAACCTAAAATAAGAATTTTTCAGAAAGAATCATTAGAAATAAAAACTCACAAATGTTTAAAGGAAATGAGAAAGACAACCAAATGTGGCTTCATTGTGTTGCAACACTCTGCAGAGCAGAACATTCTGTGGCAGAAAGGATAATTCCTTATACACTGTAATCTGTATTCCTTATACTGTAAGCCATCAGAGTTTACCAGATTGTATTCTGGAGTACATTTCAATAATTTTTTTCATTTTTCATGGTTAAGGAGGAAAATGTCAGGAATAAATATGTATATTCTGAGGAATAAGTGTTCTGACTTCAGCCTAAATAATAAAGTAATATTCAGTTAAGATATTATGTCCACACCTGAATTTACCCCTTCAGAAACTTATTCTGGTTAATATAGTAGTCATGAATGCTTTGACCTCCGGTATGATTATAAGGAAAATACCAGAGTAAAACAGCTGATTTACACTCACCAGAAGGATAAGTAGATATATGTATGAGAGACAGAAAATATACTGTGGAGCTATTAGCTAAACTCCCCTTATTCCAGGTCTCCCATTTGACAAATGGCAGTCATTTACAACTGGAAAGAAAGACAGCAAATGTGCTTCAACAGACATCATGGAAAATTTCTGTCAGAATTAAAGGATGCTCTAAAAATGTCACCTCCAGGGACTATATTATGTACCTACTGATTTTCTTTTTCTTTTGATTTGAAAGGTTCTGAAGACTAATGAGGGCTCGAATGTGCAGACCTGAGTCATGCTTCTCTCTTTACTTAAGCAATTAAGTTGTCTGTCAGCCTCAGTTATACTGTTCGACAAACAGTTAATATTCAGCACAGAAGAGATGCTAGATGAAAAAAAAAATTAAAAAATAAAATTTAAAAAAAAACCCAAGATCATCTTGACTCTCACACAGCTATTAGAAAAGCAGCAGAAGCACAGACAGATTTCAAGCAAGCTTCCTTATGCACAGGCAAAAAAACACAAAAACATTAACGTGCAGCAGCCGGAGTAGGAGCAGAGACAGCTGCTTCCAATACACTTTGGCAGCAAGGCAGCAGTGGGACTGCTTCTCCATCCTTTATAAATATATCACCCTGGTATTCCCCTGCCTCTGAGGAACGATGCTCTGGCTTTCCCTGAGGCAGGATCAGCCAGTTAGCACAGAGTCTGGTGGTGTGTGTCTCTGTGATATGAGAAGGAAGTTGAGTAACCAAAAGTCTTTGGTTTACAACTATATAATTTGGTCTACTAAAGTGCATTACTTTTCCTACATGCTTAAGTTTACACCTACATGCACTGCCTGTGGTCAGAGGGTCGAGGTAACCTACAGGCAGATCTTTACAGTGGCTTGCTCTTGTACGAATAATAGTTTGGGCCTTATTTGTTCTTCGAGTCACCTGTTGAAATCTAAGCACCTTTGTATGAAATTTTTTAGCACTTCTTTATAATTTTCAATCAATTTCATTTTTTACACAGAATGAAGGGCAACTGCTTTTGATGAGTTATTGCTAAGGCAGGAGGACTGTGCAAAGTGAATGTGTCCTTGATCTTTTGCAAAGACTATTTCATCTGCTTGCAAGTGTTGCCATTAAGACATATGGAAAGATATAAAGAGTATGTTTTCTCTTTCATAACTCCCACATCATTTCCATTAAAAAAAAATGAATTGATGAATGTGTTCTTAGAGTCAAGGAATTTATCTTCCCAGAACTAAATCAGTATATTTTTTAAGAAAAGTTCACCCTGTCCTCTTTCACCAAGCATTCATGATCTGCTGCACATACAAAGAAACGAGACAGTCAGCAATCTCTGCTGCCATCTTCTGCTGTTATTTTCCATGCAGCCAATGAACAAGGGACAGAAATATTGAAATCCCATTCTTTCTGAAAGTGAGTGTTACAAATGAAAGGCTATAAATCAATAAATAAAACTCTGCCACATAATCACAGAAATTTGGGAAGAAAATACCTCTGAATCACACTCAATCACCCTTTTAGCACAGAAGTATTCATTATGATATGTGTTCCCATCTAACTGAGGCTCTGATATCTCTCCTAACAAGTTTTATATTCTCCACAAAACTTCTTTCTCTTAACATCTTCTTAGAGCCAGAAATTGCTGCCCTTTTTCACAGGGTAGAGATTCCCTCTGTAAGTAACTCATATTATTTTAATGGGACACTAATCATCCACTCGATCCAGAAACAATAAAGGTGTTGGGGTACAGTCATTGTAACAATAGAATATTTTCCCCCTCCAGTAGCAATTTCCTCAGAGATGTTTATTATGCCTTCATCTTCTCAATGCTTGGTGACAGGTCAGACACCATCAGAATGATCTATCCTAAGAGATGTAGCTTGTTTGCCTCCCATTGTCCTAAATTCTTAACCTATCTTCTGAATATGGGTTAACTAAACTAACTTTACTTTACCCTTTATACCTATTTGTATTTTGTGTTTAAGTCCTTAACCCCTCCCTCATTGCCACTCTTTTCTGTGGTCTTTTGATATTTGTGCCTGTCAACTTCTGGGTACACTCATCCAGACCACTTCTGCTGACTTAAAACCATGAGCAATTTATCTTCCCTAAGTCCCATTTGTTTCTTGTGTCCATCAAATCTCAGTCATTTATTGCACTACATCTTCTGCAATGAAATCATCAGCATATACAATATGGATTTGCACCAACTGGTCAACTTTTCTAATAACCTTACCAAGAAATAAAAGGGGAAAATAATCTGTTGCCTACCTGCAGTGTCAGAGCTAACAGATGGCTGTAGTTTCCTAACAGTTTTATTAAAGATTCCAAAGCTTTATAACTTTTCTGTCCAGATGATACATCATCACATGTTCCTTTAAATCTGAAGGGGAAAAAAATCAAATATTTTTACAACATTCCTCATTATTCAATGGAATAAATACATAGAACATAAATATAGCAGGAATAATAGAACATTCAAGAATAAGTTAGGCATTTTCCTTTGATTTTTTTTCTCAGTGTTACCTTGAAATTACCCAGATTTTAGTGTTGCCTAGATTTTAAGTCCTCTTCTTTTTCTCCTTCTATGCACAGATCTACACATTTCCCATCAGGGGATTAAAAGTGAAATATTTCAGTTACTTCCTCAAGTACCCAGACCCTGCTTTTTTTTT